>JAJMCG010000074.1:0-49547 GCA_030572895.1 Jamesozyma jinghongensis
CAGAACCATTGGAGTCTGTAGTACTGTATTCAGAGATGATCACAGTAGCTGTAGACGTGCCACTGGCGATAGTTTTATTGTGAATGGAAAATGATCTAGGAACTTCAAGATAATAGATTGTTTCAATATACGTACTACCAATTGAATTAATCTTTGTTATTACGAGGGTAGATACAGTACTTGTAGCCGTTATTGATAATGAAGAAACAACGGTTATAGTACTTTGTACAACTGGAGTCTCCACATAGTAGATCGTCTCAACTGTAGCTACACCATCAGAATCAGTGAACGTAGTAACCAGCGTAGAAACAGTCTTGGTCACAGAGTCAACACCACCATACTTAGTGGTTGATGTAACTGTACTTGTTTCAGGCGTCTCGATGTAGTAGATCGTCTCAATAGTGGTGCTACCAAGCGAGTCTGTGTACGTTATCACACTCGTCGCAAACGTACTCGAAATACGGTCAAGGTCGCCAGAGTATGACGTGGACATGATATGCACAACGGGTTTTGCAATGAGGTATAGTGTCTCCACCGTCATATAGTCATCATCCCCAACGAAAGTATTAATCTGGGTTGAATAAGTGGTGAAGAAAGAACCGGTTGCTATAGAATTAGTAGAATAATCTGTAAGAGTAACTATGGGCGGGGTCGCAATTAAATAAAGTGTTTCCTCTGTGATAATATTATCTGTTCCGAGGAAAGATGTGATTTGGATAGAATACGTCGAAGTATCACTACCAGTTATGGTTGAGTCTGTAGAAAACGAAGTTACAGTTACAGTAAGCGGCGTGGCAATCAAATATAGTGTCTCTATAGTAATAACATTATCTGTCCCCGTATACGTTTCAAGCTGAGTGGAATACGTCGTAGTATCACTACCAATGATGTTTGAATCTGTTGAAGAGACTTCAGTTGTGATGGTTGTTGGGGTCGCAATTAGATAAATTTCCTGTACGGTTACAATACCATCAGTGCCAGTTGTACCGGAAAGGACAGTAGAGTATGTAGTTGTATCTGCGTATGTTTTGGTATCAGATATAGTACTAGAAATAACATTGGTTTTTACAAATGGACATGAAGAATCATGATTCTCGTAAAATTTTACATATCCTTGAAAGTCATTGTGAACCACACCATCGGGGTCAGTAAACGCAACATTTAACTTTGAAACTCCTGAAATACTTTCGTACATCAGTCTAATTGGATACTGAAGTCCGGCTTGAAGATAAATAGATGCATCCTTTTGAAAGTAGCCCGGACTAATATATACAGCATGAGCTTGAACAGTTATATCAGAATATAATTCTGAAGCCCTTGAATCGGCTTGACAACATATAAACGAAGCTGGGTTAGCAAATATTAATATAGCAAAATCTTCAATATCTTTTAAGGTAAAAGTGTATATCCCACTTGTTGGAGCAATAAAATATCCTGTGTACTCTGCAATAAAAAGTTGCTGATCGACAGTTACTCCATTCATTATAATATTATTTGGTATATTCGGGGACAATGAATAAGAGAAATTAGGATTTTCAATGCCAAAAGCTACACCTAAGTAGGGAGCATTGTCGTATGTTCTAAGTAGAATAGCTTGTTGAATGTCACCAAGCCAGTCTGGTGAATTTGGATATGCATAATATCTTACACGAAAGCCATCTGTTGAAGGAGTACCATCTGGTATGTTACAAACATTTGAAGGGTTGAGGATATGAGAGTTGGCTGATGCAAACAGAAGGGAAAATAAAACAAGAAGAGGAAACAAATATTTCTTTATTTCAACCATTTTTTAGATAAAGTTTTTTTCGTTAAGTTTATTAAAAGTAATGTATTACTTGTATGTGTAAGACTTCTTTTAACTAAATGTGTTTCTTGTCTGTTTTTGAACTATCGCCATAATTAAAGCTAACGAGTTGTAACAAGACGATCTTTGGGTTAACTATATATTAAATAATCTGAAACAACTTTTATTTGATCCCTGAAATCTATTGTTTCATTGTTTGTTAACTGAAGGTGAGAGTTTCCTAGTCTCTGGTCGAATTAAGTGACAGCATCAGATAATTGAAACTAAAAATTTGCGTCACAAATTGTAAATTAAACTTTGCAATTTGGGAAAGTTTATATGAAATTACGGTCACTGCCGCGTTAATTGATTTATGTCATAATAGATCATAGAGTATTTGGAGTGATTAACCTAAATTAATGAGAAGGGTCAACTTTCTAAAATTACAAAAAACTCACTTGCTATACTTCTGTACTGTTGTCTTATTTCTAAATAGAAAACGAAAAAAATTGTTTTCTGATGGAAACGTGGTCATTTGCTGTATTGTTTGTTTCGTTCAAAGATTTTGCGGGTTTTCGAATATTAGAGTATCTTGAGTATATCCACATCCAAAAATTGATATGACCAATATATAGTTCCCATTAGTAGAGGGACATAGCTTTTAGACCTAAAGAATGGTATATAATTTGTCCAAATTTTTTAGCAGAAGCGGAACAACTCTAAACTACTTGTAAAGCAATAATTCAAAATTCTTTTCAAGTTATTCATATTATCTCTAGTTACGGAAAGTTTAAAATGGTAACGGAAAAAGTCTTTAGGACATCGGTTTTATTTAACTGTAGGTTTCAATTAGACGACATAACACGGGGGTATTAAGTTGCGTTATTCTGTTTTCAAGACGGGAGTTTGGTATTTGTTTTGACAACAATAGAAACTGCTTTGGGATTTTTTGAAAAAAAAAACTGCTGATTGAACTCAGGAATCTTCAAAGAAGAATAGAGCCTTGTTCAAAACGTTTTGAACAATATTTCCTAATTAATCATTTAAAGAATTCAACAATACCATTAAGGATAGAATCACACTTCTACCTGAGCATCTAGAGAGGTAAACTTTTATGAGATATATCCGTTAGTATTTAGTTGAAAAAGGGGGTTAAATGTATTTTGAAAGGTTTTCATGACTCCAGTGTGAGTGAGGTATCAAGATTTAAAATTGTCGATATAGGAATTAAATTAAGTTAAAAATGTAAAGGATTTACAATAACAAGAAAGAAGAGACGAATAGCAGAATTAATTATATTTTATTAATGATGAAATGTGAGGATTGCTGTTAATATTTGGTATTTATGCAATTTAAAGGTACTCGACAACCAATATATATTTCTAAAACCCTCAGTAGTGAAATCAATTTTGCATATTATTATGTCTCCATAGCAGAAGTATATATTCTTGAAAAACCCTAGATTTGAAACTGAAAATGCTGTGGTATGTTATTGGGTGTCATGTTTTCGTTACCCAATGAATTCAAATGCGGTAAAACTCGAAAAACTCGAAAAGCTACCCCAAAATATTATTGAACTTGAAAAGACAAGGCAATAGTTGAGGCAAATGACATTTTGAATAGCTCGAAAATATTGTCATTTGTATGTGCTAATATGTCAATAAAGTATTGGTATCTCGATGGTAGTCACAATTTGGTCTACAAAGACAAGCAATTGTATTAAGAATGCTGGAAAATTTTACAGGTAGTTTATATACAAAGTGTGAGTAACAAAGGTTTTTTATTCTGAAGAATTTGAGAATGGTTGAAGGGTAGTAAATTAATTTGATAATGACACTCATCTTTGGACAACCTTAAGACTCTAAGGGATAATCCTACATCAAGCTGTTGACGTAGGATGGTAAGATCTATTCGTTTGGACATATTTTAAAAGTTATTTTGGATGGATATTTATTACAGAAGCAATATAGTCAATAATAATTCAATACGGATAGAGCACTCCTTATATATTAGATAATGTTCAATAATAAATGCCTGATTGGAGGCTTAGCTGTTACTTATCATTCTAAGTTGTTTCATACTATTCCACATAGTTCTATGTTACCTAGCTTAACATGGTTTAACAAACTAATTGTTAAATTTCTGCCTAATATTGACATTTTTAAAAATATGTTTAATTAGATAAAATCATTTGTTGTTAGAAAATATCTATTTTAATAATAAATAAACAAAAATACTAAACAAAAGAAAATTCTAAGAAAACTTCTTGTAGTTGAGCATGATTGGCTTTATAGCTAGACCTGATAGATATCATTCCAAATAGTGAATAATATGCAGATAAATCTGTTGGAACTGTAATATATTACAGATATGCGGTATCGTACAATGCGATGTTGCTGTTTAGAAAATTTATATATAAAGCAGATATTTTTCCAACTTATATAATTTTCCATATCTTTATACTTACAGACTCTTTTTAACATCCTTAGAATCTCAATTTGGACACTTTAATATACTTTACAGATGAACCAGTATCACTCAGATGACGTCGGTTAAGCCTCTTCAATTGTAAGTGAAAATTTTTATTGGTTTGATAATTGCTATAATGTTATAAAAAACAGGGTTTTAATGGTATATTGAGTACTGACAACTAGGACTATGTGTCCTTTGGTTGCAGCAGAGCTCCTCCCTCTCCTTAAGTGAGAAAGAGTCCATAAGTATAAAGATATGGAAGATTATATAAGTTGGAGAAATATCTGCTTTATATATAAACTGTCTAAACAGCAACATCGCATTGTACGATACCGCATATCTGTAATATATTACAGTTCCAACAATAATAATATCCCATGCTTTAAGACGCTTGCACTAATCATCCTAAAAAAGGTCAGGGTTCAACAAAATTAAATTTAAGGATTTCACTAGAAGAACATTATCCAAGCCTAAGTACAACGCCATGTAGATGCATTTCATAATGATATTTTGTACAGCTGGTAGTTTTTCCTGGTGAAAGAGTGTATTGACTAGATATACGTGGTTAATTGGTTTAAGCATTTTCATGAATCACCTAACCATGACTACTTGTGGTATTAATGATGCTAGATGAGCAACATAGAAGTTTTGTAGAATCAGAAGTGAGAATAAAAACTGGGCAATTTTTACCAATTTTTCTTTCCCATCTGATTTCTCAAGGTATCTGATTATTTTTGCTGTATTCATTCTATCGAATAAGTTCGATAGATAGTATTTATATTCTCAATACCCCCTTGATCAGGAGATATATTTTTCAGTTAAACTATACGTATACCTTAAGTTTTTCATCAATATCTCATTGAAGCTAATCATTCTTACATAGTGAAAATAAACCTAATTTTAAAAAGTAAAAAGCGTGATTGTCGAAATTGTGTACTATTCTTTAAGTAACTGGCTAACACCTTGCTAAATTTGAAATTGTTGTTACTGTAGTTTAACTTCTAACTTTAGTGGTTTGAAATATGATAGTGGGATAAAAATATTTTAAAAACCCAGTATAATTAAAAAATTGTACCACTATCATTACCTATTTGAAACATAAGGTGATCTATATACATAAAATAATAGGCAACTCTATTAATGCTGTCTGTTATATTGAAGTTAAAGTCACTCTTAACGAACATTAAAAATTTCAATGCTGGAAAATAAATCGATGACCCCATGAAAGAGTAATGTCTTTCAAGGAAGAATTCAGACAGCCAAAGGTTAACTGCACATCCCATGTCTACGTTAATTATTCCAGGTGATACTATTAATATTAACAGAAATGTTTCAGTTACCATAGGTCCAGGTATCTACTGTAACCCCCGTACACAAGAAATAGTACCAGTAAATGCTGGTGTAGAGATGATTTCACAGTCTAAGAGAGGTCAAACTGTTTATATTGAGTACGATTCAAAAAGGTACATTCCTGCTGTTGGTGATCTTGTTGTTGGTGTCATTAATGGTGTTTTTGGTGATAGTTATAGAGTGTCACTAGATAGTTTTTCCACACCTGTATCTTTATCCTATATGGCTTTTCCAAATGCATCAAAGAAGAATAGACCAACTTTAAAGATTGGCGATTTAGTATACGCTCGTGTTTGTTCTGCTGAGAAAGAATTGGAAGCTGAGATTGAATGTGTAGATTCTACAAATGGACAAGATTCGGGGTTTGGTTTATTAGACGGTGGTATGATTGTTGAAGTTAACTTGAGTTTTGCTCGTCACTTGCTATTTGATGATGAATATCCATTTTTAAGAACATTAGCACAACATTGTCAATTTGAGATTGCGATCGGTGTCAATGGTAAGATTTGGATTAAGTCAGAGGAAGTGAAAAACACATTGGCCTGTTATAGATCGATACTTGAATGCCTTCACAATCCGACTGAAAAATACAAAGCAATCATCAAGGAGCATTTCCAGCAACTGGCAAACACGGTTGAGGAATAGCTATTTACATAATTTATAAGACAAATCATCATCAATACATAGAATCACGTGTATAATTAATTAAATGAATTTTTTTTCATTTTTAGTCGATGGGCATCTTAAAATACTGTTTCCGTATTTGTGAATTAATGAGAAGAGATCTATAAACTGTTAAGTGAGTTAAATATGGCAAACCCCTTGATTAACCCGACCATTGCTACTAAACTAAACAAAAATTCCAATAAAAAGCAAGAGAGAAAGCTAAAATATGCAGATTTAGCGATTCAAGGCACTAATAACTCATCCATTGCATCAAAAAGATCTGTAGAATCCATATATTTGGCAAAATTAAATGCAAACCAGAACAGAAACCTAGATACCAATGCTGAGTCTCCGCGCAAGGAATATTTTAAATATTTTGTTCCGAAGGCTATTAATAGATCACCTTGTATTAATAGAGGATATTGGCTTAGATTACATGCAATCAGGTCGAGATTAAATTCAATTTTGGAAGGTACCAATGGGAAGATTCTAGTTATAAATCTTGGTTGTGGGTTTGATCCCTTACCATTTATGTTGTTGGATACTGAAAATGAAGATAGTTTTCGTTACTTAGATAGATTTCAATTTCTGGACATTGATTATTCTGATTTATTAAGGAATAAGATTGAGGTTATAATGGGTACTTCTGAATTATCAAGGATTCTTCTTGGTAAGGATTCAAGAGTAGAGGTTGGTGTGGACAATATAAAGAGTGAACGCTATTCTGCTTTGCCATGTGATCTAAATGACAATAAAGCCTATGAAAAGTTAGTTAACTCTGGTTCAATACCAGAGTTATTAGATCCAGAAGTCAACAAAGTTTTTATTGCAGAGGTATCTCTAGCGTACATGAAACCAGAATGTGCTAATAAGATTATTTCAATTTCATCAACCTTAGATAACTCGCATTTCATTTTACTGGAACAATTGATTCCAGAGGGTGCATTTGAACCCTTTAGTAAACAAATGTTGAAGCATTTTAAAAAGAATGACTCTCCTTTGCAATCTGTGCTAAATTTCAATACCATTGAATCCCAAAGACAAAGGATGCAAGATTTGGGTTTTGACAATATAAATGCGGGTGATATGTTACAACTTTGGGACTCCGTCAGTACAGAATGTAGGGATCAGATTGAAAATATTCAGCCATTTGATGAGCTTGAAGAATTTCATTTATTTTGTCATCATTATATTATATGTCATGCAGTTAACAACGACAGATTTGAATTCAAAAACAAGTACAAATTTAAGGATCCAGAAATAGTAAATGCTAATAAGCATCTAATATCCTCTTCTAAGATCGAATCATTGGGGTTTAATGTAAAGAGATCCTTTGGTGCATCATTCAAGCTCGGAGACGATATTTTGTACATGGGAGGCTGTAATCCATATAGAGTTAACGAAATTTTAAGGATAGATTTGAACAATGATGATGAAAATTTTACATTAATTTCAAAACCAAAATTAATTCCCCCTCAAAGAACATGTCATACTATAAATACGACACTCGCAGATGGTATATGTGTTTTAATTGGTGGTAGAAATGCTCCTCATCGAGGCTATAGTGACACATGGATCTATGACTATAATAACAATACATGGGAACAAGGTCCAAATTTACCAGAATCCAGATTTAGACATTCAACTATTTTGTTAGGCGATGGTAATATTTTGATATTTGGTGGTAAAACTACTGGATCACCATTGTTAAAATACAATGTTACATCTAAACGCATTAACGAATGTACTGTAAATACGAGTGACACTATCCTGAAAAACTGCCTTGTTTCATCTGCAATGAGTTACGATAGGGAATCAAATAAGGGTGTAATTGTTGGCGGGTATCTTTTTGAAGACAACAAGGTTTCTGATTCCTTAGTGTTATTCACTTTCAAAGATGACCAGGTATGCATTGAAAAGGAGATTAGAAATCCTTTATTCCAAAGATATGGAGGCAAGTGTGTCTTCCTAAACAAACAAGAGCTACTAATTGTTGGTGGTACCTCATCAAGGAGACTTTTCAACGAGAGGACAAGTATTATAATGGTGGATCTTGTTGAAGGAACTGTGAAGCCCGTACAAATTCCGAGGGAATTCTGGGAGAAACACTCTCTTTTCCTCGTTGGATTTGAGCTACAGAAACTGTCCAGCAAAGAAGTTGTCATTATTGGCGGTGGGGCTACTTGCTATGGGTTTGGATCCGTCCACAACGAGTGTTTCAAGATTTGTCTATAAATTTGTGTATCTTATGTATTATATTTCCATTAGTTACATTACTTTCAGGTTTTACTAATTTCGCGATTCAAAAAAATAATTTCAGGAAGACAAGTAAGTGAAATGCTTTCACCTGTGAAAAGTTGATTAAACAAAAAAGCTAATTAAACATAAGCGACCATAAACATCGTTAGCCATGGTTACTTTTAACTTGAGTCAAGTTGGTGCTTTTCGTAAGAAGGATAAGGAGCCTATTGCTGCTGAGCCTGAGGAAGACGATATTGATGCCTCTGAATTTGAGGACGATGAGATTGAGACGAAGAAGACTCATAATAGAAGACCAAGAGAGGATGCATTTACTCAGCAGAGACTGAAATCGATTAATCCAGTAATGACCCCAAGAACTGTATTGCCAGTTTACCTGGTAATTGCTGGTGTCTTTGTTATCGTCGGTGGTTGTCTATTGGCGATTGCCACTAAGGTCGATGAGTTCACCATATATTATCAAGATTGTATGACCGCTGCCTCTAATACATCAGATTTTACGAATATGCCAGAATCTCACTTCAAATTCCATTTCCACAAGAATAGTACCTTTAATGTGGCACCACAATGGAGATTTGTCGATAATCCCGATGATGACTTTGAAGAAAGGGGTACATGTCAGATTAGATTCACAATACCAACAGAGATAAAGAAGAATGTATACATTAATTATGTTTTAGAGAAGTTTTCCTCAAACCATAGACGCTATGTTCTTTCCTTCAGTGAGGAACAAATAACTGGTGATAGGGCATCCTATGATACTGTGCATGATCAAACTGGTATCAATTGTAAACCGTTGGCTCGTAACAGTAATGGTAAGTTGTATTACCCTTGTGGGTTGATTGCCAATGCCATGTTTAATGATTCCTTCCCGTTCCAATTGACAAATGTTCAAGATCCAAGTAACAATTATTCCCTAACAAACAAAAACATTAACTGGGAGTCCGACAAAAAGAGATACAAGAAGACAAAATATAACTACACTGAAATCGCACCACCTCCGTACTGGGAAAGAAGTTTTCCAGATGGGTACAACGAGACAAACATTCCAAACATCCAAGAGTGGGAAGAGTTTCAAAACTGGATGAGACCAGGTGCCTTTGACAAGAACGTCAAATTAATTCGTCGTAACGACAACGATTCCTTGCCGGCTGGTGAATATCAAATCGATATAGGTTTACACTGGCCAGTCACTGAATTTAATGGTAAGAAGGGTATCTACATCACACATGGTTCCAGCATCGGTGGTAGAAACACTTTCTTAGGTGAGGTCTACTTGATTGGTGGATGTATCTGTGCAGGTCTGGCCATTGTCCTCATGGCCACTTGGTTGATGACAGGTAGAAAGGTAGGTGATCCTGCCAGTCTCTCCTGGAATCAACGTTAAACCTCCCGGATAGGTACTGGACACAATTTTATATGCTTATATGTAAACTAGAATAAATAACACATCCCATGAACCATATATGAGGTATAAACAAGCAGATACCATCTCATTCATAACTCGAATACTGCCAATACATATCTCTTCATTATGGAACAGTCACGCATATAATATGAAAGCATGTCCGAAAAGGGTAATTTTCTTCTTGCTCGCTAAGTGAGTCACTTAACGCTCACATTTTGTTGCTTCTATTTAAGAGGCCAAAAATTGTCTCTTAAGTGCAACTCTCTGCGAACATGATTTTTTTAAGTAATCATCTCAGTGACACATAATAGTTGATTAGTTCAGCGTCGAGCGGATTTATTTTGAGATTAACTAGAACAATGTTTAGAAGATATCTTTCAAGTACAGTCTCCAAAAGAGTACTACAGGAAATCTTTGAGGATGCGAAGTATCAGGTCACCACATACGCTAGACCTAATGATCTATGCATCACTAGGGGGGTTAACGATAAATTGTTCGATGATATAAACAACAAGGAATACATTGATTTTACTGCTGGTATTGCTGTGACTGCATTGGGACACTCTAATGGAAAAGTTGCTGATATTTTAAACGAACAGGCTCGTAAGTTGGTTCATTCCTCGAATTTGTATTATAACGAGGAGTGTCTAGAGTTAAGTCAAAAAATTATTGAAAAGACTAAAAAATTCAATGGTCAACACGATGCCTCTAAGGTTTTCTTATGCAATTCCGGTACCGAGGCTAATGAAGCTGCTTTAAAATTTGCAAAGAAACATGGAATTGTTCATAATAAGAGTAAGCAAGGTATCATTGCTTTTGAGCATTCATTTCATGGTAGAACCATGGGTGCTTTATCTGTGACATCTAATCCTAAATATAGAACACCATTTGGTGAATTGATCCCTGGTGTTACATTCTTGAGCGTTAATGATGAATTAACTAAATTACAAGATTTTATCAAGAGAAAGAATGATACCCTTGCTGGTTTAATCGTTGAACCAATTCAAGGTGAAGGTGGTGTCTTCCCGATTCCAACAGAGACTCTTGTCGGATTAAAGAGTATATGTGAGGCTAATGATGTCATTGTCATCTATGATGAAATCCAATGTGGGTTAGGTCGTTCCGGTAAATTATGGGCTCATTCATATTTACCGAAGGAGGCTCATCCAGATATCTTTACTTCTGCGAAGGCTCTCGGTAATGGGTTCCCAATTGCCGCTACAATTGTTAATGAGAAGGTTAACAAGGTATTGAGTGTTGGTGACCATGGTACTACATATGGTGGTAATCCATTAGGTTCTGCTGTCGGTAAATATGTTGTAGATACTATTAGTGATGAAAATTTCTTAAAGATGGTTAATGAAAAGAGTGAAATTTTTAAGAACCGTTTATTAAAGATCAAAACAAAACATCCACAAAATATCAAGGATATTAGAGGTAAGGGATTGATGCTAGGTTGTGACTTTGATGAACCACCAAGTGAATTGATTCAAAAGTGTCGTGAGTTAGGTTTATTAGTGATCACTGCTGGTAAAACTACAGTTAGATTTGTTCCACCTCTAACCATCACCAATGAAAATATTGAAAAGGGTTTAGATATCTTTGAAAAGGCAATTGATATTGTTTACAAGATTTAACATTTGTAAGTACATGGGGGGGTTCTAAATATTGTTTGGATCAGATATGTATTTATTAATACCAATTATTTATACTACATAAGGTCAATAGTCAAAATAATGAATAAAGCGTAAAGGAAAATAAAAATATAAAAAGATAAAACAAAAAATGAGTAAAAATTAAATGAAAATTCTTTACTCACACTCACACACTCATAAAATATATGATATTCACACATATTAAAGGAGGATAAACAAACATAAAATTCATAGGAGGTGCATCTTTATTTTATCATGATTATTATATGTACAACAATTCGATGCCTTCGATTGTTAGTCACAATAAGCTAGCTTATAAAACGATTGAAGGTTGAGCATGTCTGTCATTGGCAGTAGAATGAGGGTAAAATTCAAGTAAACCATCTTCGGTTAACTTTAAGACTTGCTTGAACTTGGAACCAATCTTGGTTAATGGTTCAGTGTCTTCAGATTTGGTCCATAAGGCAAACTTGTTACCACCCTTTCTGATAGATAAGACAACACCATTAATTTGAGAGTCATCTTCATCAATGGTTTCACCGATAACGGCTAATAAAGTTCTTAACCATAATTCATCGATATCGGAACCCTTACCCTTGACTTGGAAGGACCACTTACCACCCTTGGAGTTAGCTTCATCTTCCCATTCTGGTCTAATATCATTTCTGAAGACGTGGTAATCAGATTTTAATGGTAATTCGTGTGGCTCTGGAATATTTTGAACGATAGCCCAGAATTCTTCAACGGTTTGGAAAGTTGTAACTGGACGTAATAAATCAGACCAAGATTCAGACTTATCAACAGCTGGCTTGGTGTACCATAAAGTCCATTTGGTATTTAATGGATGCTTAACTTCGAAGTTAGCATTATCTGTAAGAATGGTCTTTGGAGCATCGTTAATTGCAGTTTCTTCTAGTTTTTGAGCGACTTCTTCAACAGACATTTTCTTTTTGGATTATGAAACCTTCTTAGAGAGTTATTTGAGGGAATCTTTTGAAAGGAGAAATAATCTTAAAAACAAGATCAAACTACAATGTATATAAAAAGTTCACACGAATTAGTAAAAAGGTAAAAAGATGTTATGGTGATGGGTTCTTGCGATTTTTGGAAAGTCGCAGTTTGTTTCGAAGACAAAGAAAAAAAATTTTATTCGTCGGACACGATTTTTCACTTTTGTGGTCATTTTAAACGATTTAAGTAAAATTTTGTCCGGGAAGCATTTTGGGAAGTGCTTTTAAAAATTTAACTGCTTCCCGAAATTTTTTAATGTTTTTTATTTTTTTTTAAATTTTTTTTATTTTTTTATTTTTTTTCAGAGAAGCACTTCCCAGATTTTTCTAGGATTTCTAGAAGGAAAAAAGGGTTCTAAGTATGGTTTGTTTGTACAGCGTTCTCTTGAGCTTTAAAGGACAAAGATTAGACAGGTATGCTGTTCGAGGCTCTGGGTGTTGCGACATCTGCCTCCTTGGGGGGCCTTTACTTTTGTCAGAATAAGTTATTATACCCATCGTGGGTTCAAGGAGCCACTGGTTATGTAGCCAAGACTCCAGCTGATTATGATCTGCCATATAAGCATGTGATGTTGACGACAGAAGATGGGGTTGATATTGAAGCATACGATGTAAGAAATACGAATGAGAATTCCGTTTCTACATGTCTGATATTGTGTCCTAATGCGGGTCAGATTGGATATTTTATTTCAATTGTGTCTAGATTTTATAAAGAGATGAATATGAGTGTCATTATTTTCTCATATAGAGGCTATGGTAAATCACGGGGCTCTGCTACTGAACCAGGGATCAAATTGGATGCAGATTGTGTCATGCGTTATATTTCACGAGATTCTTTTCATAGTGATAAGAAATTGGTACTATATGGGAGATCTCTTGGTGGGGCTGTGGCCATATATATCGCAGCCAAATACCCGGAGAGATGTCAAGGTATTATACTGGAAAACACTTTCTTAAATATACGGAAAGTAATACCTTATTTTATGCCCTATATTGGCTTTATTGCAAGACTTTGCATTGATATTTGGAACTCTGAAGTTGAAATCAAACATTGTAGTACAATGCAGTCCTTTCTCTTCCTGAGTGGGTCAAAGGATACGATAGTACCACCAGATCACGTTCAAGAGTTATACGATTTATGTCCGAGTTCAGATAAAGAGTTACATAAATTTCCCTTGGGTTACCATAATGATACCATTATCCAAGATGGTTATTGGGAAATTGTTAAAGAATTTCTTTTAGAGCGTCATCTCATTGATGTATCAGATACCGATTATGATGATAATGCTATTATTGGAGCAGGGTCGGATGAGATAGATTGGGATGAACCGATATGCGTACAGAAGGACATGGAAGATACAGTATCCAATAATGACTAACACAAGAACATATAGACATAAGAAAGATAGTTTTCTACTTAACGATTTTCTTAAATACATTTTTTAATGACTTCATATTTATAAAAAAAAAGTTTACTAAATTTATAAATTCAAAATACCATCACAACCACCAGGGCATGTATCCATGCCTTCTTTTAAAAACCAATCACTTAAACACTTAAAATGACCCTCATGGCCACAATCTAGTATACCCATCACCAATTTTTTAATAGGTTTTTCACAAAGAACACATAAACTATTGGGTTTCTTACATGAATCACAATACCAGTAACCAAATTTCTCTAAAGCACTAGATTCACCAGTCCTTTGAGCCTCTTTAGTAAATTTCTCCTTCGACGTTTCGTTCACAATTAATTCGCCACAATGTTCACAATAAAGTTGGATCCCAGATTGCCCACCTTCGGGACCCATAATATCATCCCATGCACAATATTTTAACAATGCAGTTGCTATGTCAAACAATTCATATCTGTGTAAAAGCTTGATAAATTCAGATATACTATTCTTAACCACCTCGATGGATGTAATATCATATACATTTTGAAACAAAAGTAAGACACTGATGGATAGCAAGATATTACCAGTACTGACAGCCTGTTGATATATTTGTTTCAGTAGAGCCTTTGTATTCCACGGTGGACATTTCAATACAGATCTATCCGTAATGTTGCCGTTGCCATTTCCATGACTAGTAATCATGCTATCGTTCATATTTTCCCTTGAATCTATATTCGTCATTTTCATTACTCCAGCAAAACCCTTCTTAATATTAGGAGCAACGCCAATAATTTCATTGAAGGATGCGGTTTCACCAATTGTTGGGGTATTTTTGACATTAGCTAAACGTTTTAAGAATGGTATATGGTTAGCATTTCCACTACTATCCAATGATGAAACTTTACTCTTGGGGCTGTAGTGATTCAAAGAAGAAGAATAGCGTCTAAAAGTAGGGGTTCCAAATCCATTAGTGCCTAACCCACCAGATATTGCCTTTGCTTTAAGCATTGATGATTCTTCTTCTAAAAAATCCAAGGGAGAATGGGCTTCAGATAGGTATGTATCAATAAATGATGTTCGTCTCTTTTCCTTCTTCTTAATTGGGATGCCTACTATTACAGTTTTGTCATTGTGAGATTTAAGATCCCCCTTTTCTTCTATTTTTTCATTGTCAACATTCCTTTTTTCAATATCTGGCTGGATATCATTGGTTTCTTCTGTAATAATAGCATGTTCGTTATCTCCTTCGTCTGCTTCCTCACCTTCAGCTTCTTCCTCTACTTCCTCTTCTATAAAGTCCACACTCTCACTCCGTCTGCGAAACTTTTGTAAATGTTTGAAAGTTTCCTTCTCTTTCTCCATGTTATCAATTGTATCAGTGGTAGCAAAACTATGATGGACTTCATCATTGCCTTTCAACTGGTCTCTTAACTTCGAAATAACGGATTTATTTTTTTCAAGCATTTCTGAACCATCAGATGGTGAAGACGCTCTAAATGCTTGCGGATGTTCTACTATTAAGGAAGACTCCTGCTCACTTTCAGTAAACCTACTGATATCTGAATTCATTGATTCTTTTCTCATGTGGTTGTTAATTAAATCGTCATCTATTAAAGACGAATTCTTGGAAGTTGAGCCTGTAGAATCATTATCGCCCTTTTCAATATCATAACCTACCTTCTCTGTTGCAAAATCATCCAATTTTTTTAAATCCCATAGTAAAGAATCCCTGATTAAAATCCAAATTTTAAAGTTCAATGAATCGTTTAAGTCAGCATAGATTGTCGCATTGTGACTTGCTACTGTAACAAATTCTAGGAGTAGTTCCACACGTTCACCTAAATTAAACTGATCGTGATTGAGGACTTGGGTCAGTTTGCTTGGAGGATTTTCATAATCATTTTCAGAAGTGCTACTGTTTCGTGTGTGATTCTTTCGTATTGGATGGATACTGTCTGACAGAATATCACTTTTGCTATCACTCATACCATCTTTATCTGTACCCAAAGAATTGGGGTAGGATAATCTTTTTCCCGAAGGTACAGATGTTACTGTTGGTGAGTCTATTGTCCTGTTCTCTTGATCATTTTTCTTGTTAATTAGGTTAGCCCAAGTACCATTTTCAGCTAATCCAAATTTTTTCATTAACTCTTTTTGAGTTTCATCCATATCGAAATTGTTATTACTTGTGGTTCTATCCGTGAGGGAACCGTTTTCGCCGTATTCATCAATTAAACCTTCTCGTTCGATAGAAAACTGTAACTCACTAGCCAAATATTTGAAATTCTCAACAGGTGACTCTTGTAAAGCCACGTAATTGATATTTCTTGTCCTTTTGTTCTTAGTTTTCTCTAAGCCAGAAATCTGAGATATTCTCATACTGCTTAGAATCTGTGGTAGATCTAATGTAACTACCATTGGTGATGTTATTGAACTATTACTATTATCCGGTAACAAATCGGGCTGTGCTGAAAATGATTTGATGGATGGGGAGGATGAGTTATTTGAATTTGAAATAGTTGATGAAACTAAACTTTTCGAGCTATATGACGCAGCCATCTTGGTCAGTGTAGGTCTATCATTACCAAACGATGGCAATGCTGTGTGGCTGATACCCTTTTTGATATTATTCATTATACCAGTGTTATTAATATTTGAATTATTATAATCACCTTGGATATTACTTAAAACTGTAGCACTGTCAGATTTTTTGAAGAATGGATTGGATACATCGTATGAACCTATATCTTGATCCACTAGTAAAAGACCATTACCATCCATATCTCTCCATTTTGTAACGTATTTTGGTAAATTATCCAATACAGTCGGTTCCTTATCGATATCCCAACCATTAATTTTATTGCCCTTATCAATATTAAAAACATTATCTGAATCCCACCATACTAAACCCATAGACGGTGCCGATGTCCCTAACAAATATTTTGGTATATATTTTCTTGCCAAAGAATAAATTCCGACTTGTGCTTCATCACCCATTGAAGAGATGGCAACCAAAGAATTGTCTACATCTCTCTCAAAGGTAGGGCGAAATTTTAGTTTTGTAATTGGAGAACCAATATTAATTGTTGTTTCTGGGAAAGCTAAGAGATTAGTTGTGGATAATGGATTATTTAATACATTCATTTCTGTGGAATTCTGTTGTTGCGACTGATGTGGAATATCACCGATATACCAGAGACAACATTTCCCATCTCTACCACCAGTCATCACATAATCTTTATTAGGATGCCAGTTTAAGCAAAGGCCTGGACCTGTATGAGCATTGATTTTCTTCTCATATTGTTGAGGTTGACGAAGATCAAACTTCAAGAGGACACCTGAGTCGTGTATAGACACAAACTTATAGCCAGCATTACTTCTCCCGGGAGCACTGTTCATATTATTTACGGTATTGGGATTGTTTGGAGAATTACCTTCAAGGTTAAAACTTGAACCAAATCCATAGTCTGGCATCCATTTTATATCTCTAATTGAGTCATAGCTGGTATTCATACTGATATCACATTTATTCTTTAAATTGTTCGCTCTTAGATCCCAGATCTTCGCACAACCATCCTGACCACCGCTAATTATTAAATTTGTCTCCACCATATTAAAATCAAAACTATTCACAGATCTCTTGTGTTCATTAAGTGTTGTCACCGTTCGGTTATCGTTATTCTTTTGAGGTTTATTTATATCAAAGATGGATATCGCTGTAGAGTTTGTACAGACAGCCACATAATTGCTAAAATTTTGAAACCCGCTCTTAACATCAGCAATGGTACTTAATTTCTGTTGTCTTCCTCTCCTCGGTAAGAAGGAAGTACTTTGAGATCTATGGACAGATGTGTTGGATTTCATTAAGTCTGAGGTTAACTTTATCGATTTACTTCCTCTGTCAAATTGGTATATCCCCAAATGTGATTTACCTGCACATACTAATCTATTAGAGTTGGGATCATTGATCTTATCTATACTTGCGAGCTCGTAATCCGTTTTGGTACTATATATCAGTCCCGATGACGATTTGATTTCACCTCTATTCGTTGTTAGACTCTTCTCTTCTAAAGGAAAATTTTGAAGATTGCTGTTATATTCATTAGCGTTTTCGTAACCCAAGTAACTGTTTCCATATAGTTTGGACATGGATATGGGCCTTCCCGAGAAGTCCAGGGATGTTCGAGGGGAATTTGGGGTATTGTGTTGTATTCTGTATGATGTTGAGGCAGAACTATGTCTATGAACCAGAGTCATCGGTCTAGTTTCATTCTTTCCGAGTGACCCGCCATGTGGAGATCTCTCCTTACTCACTGAGTCCCTGGTAGAGTAGTAAAGTCTATCCTTCCTCGGTGAATTGTTCAACATATCTTTCTTATTTCTTAGCTTGTTAAATGGTTATATATATTCAAATAAGATGCTTTCACTGTCTCTATTATATCAATCTTACCAAGATGGAACTTCAAATTCACTCAGAATTACACAGCTAGCAGGTTATTTTCTCTTTATCTTTCCTCTTTGTGATTTGCCTTTTTATTAGTATGCAATCGCTTTTTTAAGACCAATTTTTCAAAGCATTGATAATTAATTACAGAAGGACACTAAATCATAATCGAATTCTGTCAGAGCTTCGTGGACTGTTGACCTTTCAAGAAATTGCAAGTGAAACCACGCTAGATACCCTTATATTTGCTGTTAAATTTGAGTTTCTAATTGTTTTGTTACTAACAAAAAGGTCGTACACGTCGAATTATGTCACAGATAGATAATCAACCCATCGAGATGGAAAATCTCCTTCTTCCGACTCATTCAAATGTGTCCACTGGATTTGAACTTTCAGATGAAGAGTCCACTTACCGGTTGGTCGTTGGTGATGAGTCCCAGGTGGATGAAGAGGTATATAAGGGCCCTTTAGTGAGGGATGTTCAATGGGAAGGTGATACTGTGAAGATGTTCCCTTTAGATTATCAAAAGATTCCGAGGGTTAAATATCAAATCATTGCATGTCTCATAATGTTCATGGTCTTTGGTTTTAATGATCAAACAACTGGCTCATTACTCCCAACTTTAGTGGAAGATTACAACATTTCCACAGTTAAGGTATCCAATATTTTCCTTATTCAGTTATTGGGCTACGTGGTAGCCTCATTATTAAATGAACGAATTCACTATAATTTTGGTATGAGAGGTGGAATGTTGATCTCTGCAGTGTTGTGTCTGGTATTTTTCCTTGTATTGGCCTTCAAACCAATTAGTTTTTACATTTACATGTTCTGCTGTTTCCCGCTAGGGTTGGGTATTGGTATTCTTGATGCCTCATGTAATGTGCTTATGGGAAATTTAATCGTCCACAAGAATGAATGGATGGGTATCATGCATGCCATTTACGGTGCTGCTGCTATGCTAACTCCACCAATTGTGTCCCATTTTGTGGAATGGGGCCATTGGTCATTCTTCTTCTTTATTCCATTCATATTGGCCATCTTTGGTTTAATTCTTATTATTCCTAGCTTTAAATATGAGACAGCTACAAAGTATCATTACGTATGCCAGATGGATGACGATTTGGCTGAAGAGAGCAGCACTGAAAAATCGTCGATGTTAACATTATTGTCCAATCCTGCTATTCTTTTATTTTCATTATTCCTGTTTGTCTACTTGGGTGTTGAAATTACCACTGGTGCATGGTTCTTCACCTATTTACTAGAGACCAAATCCCAAGATAAGATTAAAATGTCATATATTGCCTCTGCATTTTGGATAGGTTTAACTGTGGGTAGAATTTGTTTAGGTTTCGTTACCAAACGTGCATTCAAAAACGAGTATAGGGCATGTCGTGTATATTCAATTTTAACATGTGTTTTCTATGCTCTATTTGTATTAGTCGGGACTGTAAACAGTGATTCTACTTTTTACTTAATTACGATATTCGCAGTTGTATTCATGGGTGGTGTCTTCTTAGGCCCATTATTCCCATCAGCAAGTATTGTAGCATTGCAAGTGTTACCTAATAGTCTACATATCAGTGGTGTGGGTCTGGCAGTTGCAGTCGGCGGTTGTGGTGGTGCAGCATTGCCATATTTGGGAGGAATCTTGACTCAGTACTTTGGTGTTGAATGGATGCCTCTACTGTGTTTCGTTCAAGTCACTGCATTCACTGTCATCTGGTTCTTGTACCCGAGATATATTAAGGGTCACCCAGAAGCTCTTTGATTGGCTAATTATAAATTCATACATATATATATATATATACTTCTATTTCTAAATATCTTTAATTAAGGCATTGCTTTCTACGCGATGCTATTTTTTTCAGCAACATGAAATTTCAAATATTGTAATTTAACCAAAAAAACCATTTCAGGAATAGAGATTCTTTCGAATCGAAGTTAGAGATAGAGAAAAGAAGAATATTTTATCTATACCAGGCGATGGAGAATCAAATGAATACAGAAGGGTCTGTGACCCAAAAGAAATACGTAACTCATAGACGGACTGTCGATATAACGTCCCCGTTTAACAAGTTGTATTACTATAAAAAGCATGGGTTGCCCTTGCCAACAATTGAACCAGAAACATCCTACACATCTGATATGATGCCTCCATATACATATTTGAATTCGAATAGTCGTGTAATGAATGTAATTAATAAGTTTACCCATTTATCCTCGAATAAAGTGAAACATGTGATTCCAGCAATTCAATGGACGCCTGAGGGCAGAAGATTAGTCGTAGCCACATATAATGGTGAATTCTCCCTGTGGAATGGTACATCGTTTAATTTTGAGAGTTTAATGCAGGCCCATGACTCTGCTGTCACCACTATGCAATATTCGCATGCCGGTGATTGGATGATCAGTGGTGATACAGATGGTACTATCAAAATATGGCAACCCAACTTCAATATGGTCAAAGAACTAGATTACGCGCACACAGAATGTATTAGAGACGTTGCCTTTAGTAATAATGACTCTAAGTTTGTTAGTTGTTCTGATGATAATATTTTAAAGATTTGGAATTTCAGTAATGGTAAGGAGGAAAGAGTACTAAGTGGACATCATTGGGATGTTAAGAGTTGTGATTGGCATCCAACTATGGGATTAATTACATCTGCATCAAAGGATAATTTATTAAAATTGTGGGATCCAAGATCTGGTAATTGTGTCTCTACTATACTTAAATTTAAACACACAGTGTTAAAGACTAGATTTCAACCTACACAAGGTAATCTCATGGCAGCAATCTCGAAGGATAAATCATGCCGTGTATTTGATATTAGAAATAGTATGAAGGAGCTAATGGTGGTACGTGATGAAGTTGATTACATGACATTACTATGGTCACCAATAAATGAATCCATGTTTACCGTGGGGAATTACGATGGTTCATTGAAACACTTTGATATTTTACAGGATACAAAGAAATTCACACAAGTGATACCGTATGCTCATGATAAATGTATTACGGCATTATCATATAATCCTGCCGGTAACATCCTTGCCAGTGCCTCAAAGGATAGAACTATTAGGTTTTGGACTAGAGCTAGACCTGTAGATCCAAATGCATATGATGATCCTTCTTATAATAACCAAAAGATCAATGGTTGGTATTTTGGTATAAATAATAATATCAATGCTGTAAGAGAGAAATCAGAATTTGGTGCAGCACCACCAGTATTGAATACAGATGGCACAGTACCACAGGGTCCTGTATCATCATATTCGAACAATGTAGCAGCAACAATGACCTCAATGGAGCCAGTATCATCTGGTCTTCCAGGGTTGAGTTCTACGGATACAAAGGGTGGATTACCGGGTTTAGATTAATGATAACTATATATTTATACAGAAACGAATGATCATAATAAATAAGTAACATTTTAATATATAAAAGTATGTTATTAAAAAATTGCAGAAAAAAAAGTATATTATCAAATGAGGTCATGAAAAGTCGTTAAAGGTGTATAAGAATTAAACTGTGCTATATGCTATGATTATTGGGTATGGGCACTGATTTGAAATGAATAATTTATTCTCTGAATAGATGGGTTTTTTGTTTAAAAATGTTTGCTTTGGTCATTACGTTATTAAATATTGTTTCTTTCTTTTATTAGGGGTGTTATTATGTCTTTTCTGACTTTTTTTGAATTAGTCCTCTTGTGGTTTTGTAACTTTTCAAAATAGTCCTTATTGACTATTTGATTCAGAGTTCGTAAGTGTGATAATTGACTTATTGATTTCGCCAAATTGAAATTACTTAGCGAGATGCATCTCTTGACGTTGAAAAAATTTCTGACATCTTTCAAATAGTCTTCGCCAAACAGATCGCAATAACTGCATAAGAATACTTGGATATTTTTGATGATTGACTGTGTCTGTGGGGAACAATTATCTGTGTATGATAGTACACAATCATCTAAGTCCTTAAATAAATTTCCATTTTTTGATCGATTTATACCAAGGTCATTTAATTCAAAATAAAACATATTTTTGCCCTTCATTATTGTGTCAGAGATGGAATGAAATTCCTTGGCAGAATAGGGTACAAATTGTTCATAATATTGATTTAATCTCTTTGCAAAATCCTTGACGGCTATCTCATATGGTTTATCAAAATAATCCTCGTTAAAGGATTTATTGTGGATATTGAATTTAATGAAATTTTGGTTAGAGCATTGAACTTGAAAAACGATTGGAACAATATTGAAATTGGATCTACTCTTGTCATTATAATTTTTAATTTGTTCAAATAAATAGTTTCTTCTTTTTATAGTAGAATTTGTTGCATCAAAGATTCCTAGATCGATATTATTGTTATTAATTTCGGTGATCAAGTTATTAAAAGCGATTCTTGCAAATTGTTCCTTCTTTTCCGAATTCTTTGGATCAAATAAATCTTCATCAGGACACTTAGCTAAATCCACCGTTCTTTGTCCACCACTAAGATGTTGTGAGCTAAGATCTCTTCTTACTTGACCAGCGTTGAAGATGGCAGATCTTACCATTGCAGTATTACCACAGAATTTTAAATATTTGATTAAATCATTTGAAATAGTAGATTTACCAGCGGCAGGTAGACCGATCAGAATTAGCGCATACTTGTCTATTTTGATTTGATGGGTTTCCTCCTTTTGGCTAAGAATCTTTTGTTCACGGCTGCATAAATAGTCACTCTCTGCCAATCCCTGATTCTGTTCAATTACATCTGGTGGGGTGGGCCGTATTTCAACTTGTTCTGGTGTATTTTGTGGCAGTGATGGACTAGGTTCATGTTCAAGTTCAAAAAGTGATTCACATTCCGTGGTACTCCCATTACTAATAGTATCATAATTCGAATCATCTCCTAACACAGGTGCAAAATCTCCCTGTGATGATGGGTTGTTTTGTTCAATAAAGTCTTTAACCATCGGGGTGATAGTGACAGAACCATCCTGTGTAAATTCTTCATTATCCACATAGTAGCTTGATTCATTCATGGACAGGTTTAAATAACTGCTATCACCCATTGAGAACAACGAGTTGTTAGAGCAATTTTTCTCCTCAGCGTTATTAGTCTTAGAACTATTGTAAGTTGGTTTCATAAGTGCTAGAATATGTCTGTGGATGTGGCATGTAACTGGAAACGTTGAATTCCCAAACGCAATGAGTTTATATATTTGGTGGTAAAATAGCTAAAGTTGCAAAAGAGATTGCAAAAAGGTAGGATGGGAAAAAGTAACTCTTCAAGGATTCTGTTGATTCACTTTCTTCTTCTCGTTTGCCAAGACGTCCTGTTGTTATCCCGTTGGTGGTGGAAAAGCAAATCGTAAATCACTAAATGCAATTGCCTCTGTTTTATAAATCGCTTATTGAAGTAAAGAGATGAAAAATTTCTGCGATGATCTGTCAGTTTCTTTTTCGGATGACAGATTATTACAGGCAATAGTGGGGAAGTGTTACCCGCACACAGATTTACACATACTAGAGTGGGTCGAATAATGGTTGTTTGAGACTTTTAGGAGGTATTTTGGGGGCCTCTGTGGCATGGATTGGTACGTATTTAGTGTATATATGATTATGTGGTTCGTAGATAACATCGCTGTCTATGTAGGACATGTATGTTGGAAGTGAGAGGTTCCGTGGCCTTAACGCAGCTTGTGTGCTTTATGTATCTCTTGTATATATATTGGGCAGAAGAGTTTTATGAAGTGAGGGTCTTCTGTATGGTGCTTAGTTTCTCTTGCACTTGCTTGCAGACATGTTCGATGTGCTTGATCTCAGTCCTCTTGTATTCCAGTTGCTCTTCCAAAAGCATAATTAGAGACTCTCTCGATTGATGGGGTCTGTACTCGTTCAGTAAATGATGGATGTTTATCAAGATTGTCCTAATGTTCTCCACTTTTTGTTCGTACAATTCTGGGTTTATTGTTAGAATACTGACCAACTCCAGGTAATTCAGCAAAAGGGACTTGAGCAGTTTCCTCAACTCCTGGATCTTATACTGGTAATTTGTAGGCTCCTCAACCCCATTCTCAGTATTCTTCTCAGTCTTGTTGTACAATTGTTTGATCCCCATGGATTCTAAATCGGGAAGTTGATCCTTCACTTGCCACACACTGCCAAAAGCTCTATATTGATGGTCACTAGGCATTGGGGGCGGAATTAAAAAGTCTAATTCATTATTAATTGTATCCTCTTCCTCTTTCACCTCTCCCATATCTTCCTCATTCTTTTCCTCATCTTCCTTAGCCTTCTTGTATGCGGGCAGCTTTTCAAGATTCTCCTTAGTGAAGAACTTGATGTAGGGAGGAGGTGGAGGGTACAACGAGCTTATATCGTTGGAATCAGCAGCATTAGTTGTCATAGTATCAATACTCTATTACGAGGTGTCCTTCACTTCGGTCCAGTCAGGGTTTCGTCGACTCTAAAAAGATGATTAGCATTAAACTCTTTTATGTTCTTTGGATATTTTCTATAAATTTACGCGGGAAAACGTGACCAGAAAATATAGATGTTTTTTTCTGATATTGAAATATCAAGGAATATTTAACACTATAATGAGTTTAATAACGAATAAAACCCTTAAATCAGCGATGAGTGAAGTGGATAAGATGGAAGTGGACTCTGAGGAAGTTTCTCAGCAACAGGATGTTCAGAAGAAGAAGTTTGAGATTAAGAAGTGGACTGCGGTCGCATTTTGGTCTTGGGATATCGCAGTCGACAACTGTGCTATTTGCAGAAACCATATAATGGAACCTTGCATTGAGTGCCAGCCAAAAGCTATGACAGACACAGACAATGAGTGTGTGGCTGCTTGGGGTACCTGTAACCATGCGTTCCATCTGCATTGTATCAACAAGTGGATCAAGACTAGAGATGCTTGTCCCTTGGATAATCAGAAATGGCAACTAGCTAGATGTGGTAGGTAGGCTACAATTATAGTAAACTCACTTCACCTTTCCCTTAAAGTGCAACGGACCAAACTGGTCCAAACCATCGAAACTAATGAAATCATATCATCTATCTCTGTATACTATTCTCGTCTAAATAATATAGTTACATATGTTTAATCAATACACAAAACGCAAGAATCACTAAACTATAAACACATACTACCCAACTAAAGCTCCTTTCTGGCTTCCATTAGTCTTTCCCAGCCAACAGTACCATCCCATCTACCCTTACCCTTACTCATTAAACCTTTTATCGTTGATCTAGCCTTGTACTTCCAATCCTTGCAAACAACACTACCTTCACCGTATTTACCATCCATTTCACCTAGGGATTCATATGCAGAAACCAAATCAATACATGAATCAACAGTTTCATTCCATACAGTCTCGTCAGTGTCCAAGTTTGGATTATGCGATACGGCTCTAAAAGCCTTCTCGTGGCAATCTAACGAAGCCCATGGTCTCTTTCTCCACAATTCAACTCTAGCAACCAAGTTCCATAACTTACCATTAGTAGTAATAACAGATGGTAAGGTAATACAAATAAATTCGAAGCACTGCTTTTGGAAATATGTAGCATTCTCCTCACCATTAAATTCACTGCTGACCAACAATTCTACTAATTTTTCAACGACTGGTAAATCAACTGAACCCTCACCACTGTTATCTCTCTTTAAAGAAACTAAATGTTTACAAGCAATCAGGACATCGTTCCATTCATTCAATCTAACAGAGACAATCAAATAGTTTTCCCAAATTCTCCAATTCTTTTGAGCATCAGATGCAACAGCACGCTTCAAACAACTGAAGGCTTCTGGTAGCTTATTTAATTCAATATAAGCAGCACTCAAGTTGGACCATGCCATGGCGTAATGTTCATCCATAGCGACACATCTGGAGAAGGCCTCTGTAGCAATGTTGTATTGACTACATTCTAATGCAATACAACCATAGAAATACCAAGTGTCAAAACTTAATGGGTATTGCCTCAAAGAATCATTCATATGTTTCAATGCAAGGTTGTAGTCTCTAGTTAAGCCAGAGTTGGCTGGTGGGTTATAGTAATATCTACCTAGAGAATTCTTGGCATTCACGTACTTACCAATTTCCCAACTCTTTTCCCATAATGATGGATCTTGTCTTAAATCACCAAGGATAGAGTAAGCTCTAGCATCCTTATCATTAGTCTCGATTCTCTTGGCCAGGATCTCTTCAGCTCTCTTTTCGTCACCAAAAGTGGCATAACATAGAGCAGCTTCGCACCACATGTGTAATCTTTCATAGATTTCAACAGCAGATTTCAAAATACCTAGAGACATGTACTTCTCGGCCAACTGAGCATCTAATTCCCAACGTGGGATGAATGGTAATTGATGTATATATTTTAATCTTGGAAGACTTGAATTGCTTTCGGCATCCAAAGATTGTGGTAGTAGTCTAGTTGTAATCTGAAGACCCAATTCTTCAACAAGAGATTGCATTTGTAAAATACCTCTTTCGATGGTTTTGGCTTTGTTAGACTCTAAGATAGATCTTTCCCATAGAGCCCTTGAGAAAATAGACCAATTTTTACCACCGTTTTGGTAAACGATACGGGAGACGACAGCAGATAATTCTTCTTCGACCAACGGATCCTTTGCTGGAGAAGTTTGTCTAATGATATATAGACGAAGGAGCAATTGAACGGTATCGAGGTTGGATAAAGTTGGTTGATCGTTTGGATCCAACATTTGTAAAGCCTTTGGAATATATTCCTGACGTAGAGCTAATGGTAATAATCTATCCTCTTGTAACCCATTCATGGCTTCATCCTCAGCGTCTGTCTTTTGTTTCTTGTGAACTTGTTCATCTAATGGTTCCAAACCAATGGAGTCAAAAATTGGCTTTTCTAATAATAAATCAGATTCTAATTGAAAACTCTCTGGTGCACTATTATTGGCATTATTGTTATCCTTATCCACAGTAGACGATTCGGCTAAGATAATTAAACCAGCATGGCCAGTCTGTTGGAACTTCGTTCTCTTGGCACGAGCACCTGTCAAAACAAATTGGAAGTTTGTTAACTTTTTAGCCTCGTTCAATGATGGTAAGCATAAATGTTCAGTCTTGACAGATATTGACACCTTTGCGTTTTCTAAGTAGTAAATGGTCAAGATTTGTTTCTTGAAATCTTCAGTGACCTCAGCTGGTAATCCGTTAATGATAGCATGAGCAATATTAACAGAGCTTAATATACCAGCGGCAATACTTGGTTGAATACCAGATGGTTCTGGCAATAATGACAAATGGACAAGAAGAGCTCTAGCTCTCCACCAGTGTGCAATTGCTAGTAGGCCTTCAGTGGTAACGTCAATCTCCGGAATTGGGATTTCAGAATCATCAACAATATCAAATAGACTCGGTTGCTCAGTAAGTTCCTCTAAAAGTAATAGCGCTAAAACAACACATTCTGGATTAGATAATAATTCATAAGCTGGTTGACCCAGCACGGTTAAGGATTTAATTAACAAATTGTTATAAAATAATCTCTTTTCATCATTTGCGCTGACATTAAGAATCAATTCCAAGAAATCTGTCTCAATAGCTGGACCAGTGTAGTTGTTTTGAATAAAAGTCTGTAAAGCGGCGATAGCTACTAAGAGTGCGATATTCTTATTGTCCCTAAAGTATTCCCTTAGAAATAGACGAAATTGAACAATTAATTCTTCCGCAGTGTTGACACTTTCAACAATCACTGTCTTGTTTAGATCATTAAATAACTGCTCAAGAACCAAATGCGATTCACCACTCAAAATACTCTTGAAGCATTTAAACTCCGTCAAACAGGTATCCAAGTTACGCTCGTTCAGCACCTCCGGATTGGATGCCAGTAAAATATGCGAATGTAATAGCAACTCCATAGTGTATATTGCTGTTTATGACCTCTTTTCACTACTTAGCAAGGATTTCCCTTATCAATTTTGTTATTTTACTCAAGAAGCATCTGAGTGGCGATGAGCTTCAGATAGAAAATTTTTCAGAATCAGCCTCGTGATTAGTGATGTATGTTTCTGACTAAGCTTACTCATTGATTATTAAGAAGACTTCAGTTATCTCTGCATCTGATGTCTCTGGAAGTCGGTAAATGTCAACTAATGGGAAAACTGTTATTAGAGATATGAAATTATTTCATTTAAGATTTGTATTTGTCACGTGGTGCTGTGAGACGCGTTTGGAGTTTCCAAAATAAGGACGCGTAACTTTTATTAGGAAATGGATGCCACTTTTAACACATAACGTTAAAGAACTAAAGGCCCCATAGGGAACCCAAATAGAAGACTAGCACGCAATATGGCCAGTATGTGTTACTTTATATACAATATTTTATTATAGAGATTCTTTTTTACTAACAATTCGATAGCTTATCAACCCTACACTGAATATTCCAACTCTACCGGTGGTGGATTTGATGCCTCTGAATCGAGACCAGGTACAAGTGAATCCAACCGTTCTAACACTTTAACTCCGGTAACAATAAAGCAGATTATGAATTCTGTACAAGAGGTTCAAGATGGTCCATTCGTTGCCCACGGTCAAGAATTACATCATGTGTGTTTTGTTGGCGTTATAAGAAATATTACAGATCATACATCCAACATATATATTACCGTAGAGGACGGTACATCACAAATTGAAGTTAGAAAGTGGAGTGAGGATGCAAGTGATATGACAGCTAGTCAAGAAGGTGAAAAAAAGGACTTCAGTTCGCAAATTGCACAACAATATCAAATCGGTACTTATGTGAAAGTTTTCGGTGCCTTAAAAGAATTTGGTGGTAAGAAGAACATTCAATATGCGGTCATCAAGAATCTCGATTCTTTTAATGAGGTTCTCGCTCATCACTTAGAAACCATTAGATGGCATGCAATTGCGACTGGTAAATTACCAAATCCATCAGGTAATGACACCGTTACAGCTTCAAACGGTCAAAGTTTATTTGTTAACGATAATGACTCTAGTAATAACAACAACAGTACTAATAGTAACGACAGTTCCCCATTAACTAGAATTTTGGAGTTCTGCAGAGCTCAATGTGTTAACCAAGATTCTAACACATTTGCTGTGCCATCAAAACTAATCGCTCAAAGTTTAAACATAGATGAACCTTCTGTCATTAGACACTGTGTCACATTAACAGAACAAGGCTTCATTTACCCAACCTTTGATGATAACCATTACTTTGCTTTATAGGTTACGTATATATATAAATTCAATGTACCATCTTTTTTTTTCGTTAGGATGACACAAAAAATTACGACACACTCATATAATAATATAAATTATCGTTCATTCCCTAAAGAACAATTTTTATTAATCAAAGAAGAAGTAACTAGTCGAAGGTTGGGATTCAAAATGAACAAGTTTATAAGAGATTATTTGATTTTTAGTTTGGTTTGGCTAAGTCTTGCCCTCGCATATATTCACCCGATAGAGATACAGGGTAAACATTTTATCGACTCAGTGACTAAAGAGCCATTTTTTATAAAGGGTGTTGATTACCAACCCGGTGGATCATCAGAGGTAAATTCAGACAAGGACCCGATCTCAGATCCAGACATCTGTGCGCGTGATATCCTGTTATTTCAAGAATTGGGAATTAATACTGTAAGAATTTACTCAATTAATCCAATGTTGAATCATGATAGCTGTATGACTATGTTTGCAATGGCTGGAATTTATTTGATGTTAGATGTAAACTCGCCTATGGCCAATCAACATCTAAATAGATATGAACCATGGACAACTTACAACGAGTTATATCTAGATCATGTCTTCAAGGTGATTGAACAATTCTCTGGGTATAATAATACGTTGGGTTTCTTTGCTGGAAACGAGGTAATTAATGATGATCGAAGTTCCCAATATTCCCCAGCTTATATGAAAAGAGTAATTGGGGATATGAAGGCCTATATCAAGAAAAACAGTGAGAGATACATTCCAGTAGGTTATTCAGCTGCCGATGATCTCAAATATAGAGTATCATTGTCCAAATATTTGGAATGTGTGGAAACAGGTAAACAAGATATGAGTGTAGACTTCTATGGTGTAAACTCTTATCAATGGTGTGGAAAACAGACAATGAAGAGTTCCGGTTATGATATTTTGGTAAAGGCATATGAAGATTCTTCGATACCTGTATTTATGTCAGAATTTGGTTGTAATAGAGTACTTCCCAGAAGATTTGATGAAATAGAGGCACTGTACTCGAAAGATATGTATAATGTCTTTAGTGGCGGATTAGTCTATGAATTTTCACAGGAGGCTAATAATTACGGTTTGGTTAAAATTGATGAGACTGGAGATGCACAATTGTTGAGGGATTACATGCAATTAAGGAATAAATATGAGAATTTAAGATTGCCTACCAAGAAAGATATTCAGAAGAAGTCTGTGACAGAAGCCAATAAAGATCAAATTACTGGACAGCATATTTCATCTCCAATTTGTGACAAGAAATATGATAATTTAAATATCGATACCGAAGTGCCAAAGAATTTGGCTAAAAACCTGATAGAGAAAGGTGTTCAGATTGAGAAGGGAGAATATATTGAACTAAGTGATGAAGAGATTATTACAAAGTATAAGATATATGACTCAGATGGTAACGAACGACAAGGAATAAATAAATTTAATGTTATTCATAGCTTCAACTCTGATCAACCTATAAACGGAAATAAACCAGAGAAGGATGAAAAACCTAAAACACAAAAGAAGAATGATTCCATTGCACTTTATGTTGATTGTAACTTTGTCATATTTAGTTTATTGGCAACAAGCTTAATTATTTTTTAAATATTTAATTTTTCTATATATTTTTTCCAATATATGTTTGTTGGATAAAATTGTTTTATATTCACATTAATAATGAACAAATATAAAATAAACAAAAGAAAAAAGAATCTAACAAGTGTAAACTTAAGGAAAAATTGCCACCCCATTCGAAAGACTCGAGAATTATTATCCTTAAAGGATGAAACCTTTAAAGATTCTACCTTTAGATACACGAAAGTGAATACAATTCGCCACTAGCAACAATTGGGTGTTTTAATACTACGAATTTCTCAATTAATTATTAGCCGCTAAGCAATGAACAAGCTACCCTTAACTCCTGAGAAGGAAAATAAAATGAATTCATTAATTTTAAAAAGAGCAGAGATTGCTGAACTTATTAGGGAGTTTAGAGTCTCCCTAGGTTATTACAGAAATACAAAAACCCCTGTTTCTCCAAAGGTTACCTTCACTAAAGATAATAAGGAAAAAAGGTACATATCGTCTCTTCTGAGACATGTGAAAGAAGTACCGGAGACACCTCCACCTAGTTCTTCGTCATTGATTGAATCTAGTGTTTGCCAACATATTTTTACAAGAAAGGATTATTCTTGCAGAGTTATTAGCAAACGCAAGACTAAAACTAAAAGGAGTGGTTACTCTGGTAGAAATCTCTCCAAAGATCTGATGCAAGCATTGGATAATCCTAAAGGTTACAATGAATGAAGGAGGAAAAATGTTTGTTCGATTTTCAAAGGAATCATATCTTTGTATTCTAAATCTGCAAAAGCATATTACTATCCAATTAAACTAAATTTGACTTGAGGTATCAAAAGATATAGCCTCTTAGCAAACTATAATTAACGCGTGCCAAGAATTTTAACTTTATTTCTAGCCATTCTCCCTTTTTCTCTGCGTGATTATTGTAAAATTTTTTTAATCTCCGGAGATGATTATAGATCCTTTATGAAAAAACCTCTTTTTGCAGTATTTAAACCACGTTTTGCCCACAATATCTTCTCAAAAAGTTCTTCCATCTCAATCTCCCTTCTATATTATAATAATGTTTAAAAATAATGTAGACAGTCGCTTCAACAGTCTATTGAAAAAACTATTCTAGTAATGGCCACTGTTTTAACCCAGTCTGACTGACTCAATGGGAATGCAAACAGACAATTATAATTGACTTCAGTAATAAACTTAACAAACCGAGAAAATGAATATGACAAACCAAGGAGGTCAAAACCTCAAATTAACAAAGACGCATTCTTCAAAATCAATCGAAAATAACAGGAGTACAAATGTTGATGGGACAGTTCCAAGTTTAAAACCACGTGCATCATTTGACAGTGATATATCTCAAAGCAGTCAAGAGACCGAGGAAGATGTTTGGTTTCCAATGGCTCCTCAGTCTCATACCCGTTACAATGGTATTGATTTTGGTGAATTAGAAGAATTTGCACAACGGCAAAGGGAAAAGAACGAACAATATTTATTATCATTACAAAAATTCAATGAAGTTAAGGAATTACAAGATATTGGGGAATGTCCAAATCTTTCAACAAGCTCACGTGTTTCAGTGTCTACAGCTGCAGCTAAATATACACCAAAATCTAAGTCCCCAACTATAATAGCTGATATAAATAATCCTCTATCTTCTAGATCGAGTGACATCAATCGGTTCAATGAGGAAGGAGATAATAAAGTTAAGTCAGCAACTGGCATCTCTTTTGGTATTAATAAAATAGAAGGTGAGCCTGACCTGGGAATTCCACAATTAAATGAAGGGTTAATGACTTACAATGGTGAGTCCTTCCAAATACCTGACAGATTTGCCTTTTTCTGTTCCAGTACTGAGGAAACCAACCATGCTACTGATATCCCATCATTGATTAATGAAGAAATTCAAACTTTCTATAATTTGTTTAGAGGTGGTCAACCTACCTGGTGGTTAGATTGTTCCAACCCTACGGATGATGAGATGAGATGTATCGCAAAGGCATTTGGTATCCATCCCTTGACAGCAGAGGATATAAGGATGCAAGAAACCAGAGAAAAAGTTGAACTTTTCAAGTCGTATTACTTTATCTGTTTCCACACTTTCGAAAACGATAAAGAATCTGAGGATTTCTTGGAACCTATTAACGTTTATATTGTTGTGTTCAGATCAGGTGTGCTTACTTTCCATTTCAACCCTATCTCTCATTGTGCGAACGTTAGAAGACGTGTTAGACAATTGAGGGATTACGTGGATGTCAACTCTGATTGGATCTGTTATGCGCTGATCGATGACATTACGGATAGTTTTGCTCCGGTAATTCAGTCTATCGAATATGAAGCAGACGCTATCGAGGATTCTGTGTTCATGGCTCGAGATATGGATTTTTCTCAGATGCTACAGAGAATCGGGGAGAGTAGACGTAAGACAATGACACTTATGAGGTTGTTAAGCGGTAAGGCTGATGTTATCAAGATGTTTGCGAAGAGATGTCAAGATGAATCCAATGGTATTGGTCCTGCATTAACTTCTCAAATTAATATTGCTAACTTGCAGGCAAACAAGGATATACACCCTGGTATCGATGGTCTTGTCAGTAACAATAGAAACAATCCCCATATCAACCCCCAACTCAAAGATCGTCTTTCAAGTCAGCCAAGAGCCGAGATTGCAATGTATTTGGGTGATATCCAGGATCATTTGCTGACAATGTATCAAAATTTATCAGCTTATGAGAAGATTTTCTCTAGATCACATTCTAACTATTTGGCACAGTTGCAAGTGGAGTCCTTCAATTCGAATAATAAAGTCACAGAAATGTTAGGTAAAGTCACAATGATCGGTACCATGCTTGTTCCACTGAATGTTATCACTGGTCTGTTTGGTATGAACGTTCACGTTCCAGGTCAGGATGGTGGTAATTTAGCTTGGTGGTTTGGTATTTTAGGTGTATTGATATTCTTAGGTATCGCTGGTTGGTTCCTTGCATCGTTCTGGATCAAGAGAATTGACCCTCCGACCACTTTAAATGAAGCTGCAGCCGGTTCAAAATCCATCATGGGATCATTCTTGCAAAAACATCGTACTCCAAATCAAAACAATAGACCAATTCGTTCTAATGCCAGTTTACCAAGTAAATACAGTCGTTACAATTAAGTGTGTCTTCATCGCACTAATGTACCTTCAAAAAAGTTTTATAGACATTTTATTTTACACTTTTATAGCTCTACCTATTATTTAATGAACTAATCTATTAATTTAATTCACTTGCTTTTATCCTTTCTATCTCAATAATGTTGTAATAATCATCGTATTTCACGATATTTTGCGTTAATCGCATATCTGAAAAAAGGAACCTCCCTTTCTAGTTAAAGAAGTCTTGACGGGAGTCAAGCGAAGCATCAAAGATCAAACACATATACACAAATTATCATGGATTCCGAACCACGAGCTCGATTATTTCGTTTTCCATTTCATATTCCATCCTTTCATGGTATTAGGACCCTAGGGATTTACTTATCTGGTGTTCTATATGCATTAGGTTTTTGGATCTTTCTAGATGCTGTATTATACTCTAAACATTCAAATGCATCTGATGTGCATGTTACATTTATAGATTGGATACCATTTTTGTGTAGCACCTTTGGTATGTTAATTGTAAGTTCCATTGAAAAGAATAGATTATTACAGGGGACATTAAGTGGCGACTCCGGCCATATTGGCGGTGATTTTGATGATAATATGGCATGGCAGGCTCGTAGTGTGCTTTTCTTTGGATTTTCATTATTAGCAGGTGGTCTTTCGGGTTCAATTGTTGTCTTAATCATCAAATTTTTAGTCAAAGATTATACTAGTTATCCAACAGTAGGGATGGGTATCAATAATGTATTGGGTAATGTTCTAATTTTATTAAGTTGTATTGTATTATGGATTGCCCAGAATGCTGAGGATGAATATTCATATTCTTTAACACTATAATAAAATTATATTTAGATTTATTAAGTATATTTGTACATTGTAAAAAGTCATAGCAACATTAAATCAAAACAGACTAATCTTAATTTATCTGTTCATATAATAAATAGATTTAATTCATAATTAGTAAATAGTATTAGTATAAAAGTATGCATAAACAAAATGGTAAGTAGGTAATGCAGTATTAAGATAACTTAGATAATTAATAATTAATAAATAACTAATCTAAATAAATCCGATAAAAGAGATATACCTAAAATCAGTAATTATTAAAATCTGTAAACAGAAATTATGGGAATTATTTTTTTTTTACCTGGTTAAAGGATTCCAATTTTTTGTTCAGGGATTGAATAGTTAGTTTCAGATATGCTTCCTTTTTTCACTCTCTTTTATTTCATATTTCTCTCCCACTTTCTTTCTTTAAATTGATTTATTTAATCTTCTTGTGGTGGTCTAACCTTATCAGCGTACTCACCCAAGATTTGTAATTCGAAATCACTGAAATCGAATAAAGGTGGTAAACGAACAGGTTGGGTATGTTCTCTTGGGAAGAAGTATTGTTCTTTTCTTAAATCATTAAAGAATGGATGAGCCATAATTCTTCTTGGGGTTAATCTTTGTTGTGGTTCATAGACTAAAACCTTCATTAATAAATCAATACCATCTGGTCCAGCATGTCCGAAATATTTTTCAAAACGAGATTGTGATGTACCGCTGAATAGTGGCTTTGAATATAATGGACCATCATAACTTGGATTTGAGAAGAAAATAAATTTTTTGTCTGGTGGACCTAATAATTTAGCAATTTCACGTAATTGTAAAAGTGGTTCTTGACCTTGAAAGATAGCCCTACCGATTAGCATTTCACCGATGACACAACCTAACCCCCAAATATCAACTTGTGTAGTATATTGTGTGGAACCCAAGATTAATTCTGGAGCTCTGTAGAATCTTGAACAAATGTAACTGATAGATGGTTGATTTTGCTCTAATTTTTTAGCAGAACCAAAGTCACAAATTTTTAATACACCAGTATTTGGATCGACCAAAATATTGGATGGTTTAATGTCACGATGACAGATACCAAAAGAATGTAAATACAACATACCCCTTGCAATCTGATATGCATATAATTTGACATGTTTCAAAGCTAATTCTAATTTATTATGAGCGTATCGACTAATTTCAATTTGTAACGTCTCTGGCAAACATTCCATTGCTAAATGTTGATATACTTTATGATCTTGTGGTGAAACATGGGTGAAAAAATATTCTAATTTAACAATATTTGGATGATCTGTGACTCTTAGAATCTCTAATTCTCTTGATTTATATTCAGTTTGTGCTGGAACTTTTTTTATCGCATATGGACCATACCAATTTTCTTTATTTGGGGTGATATAAGCTTGAACAACGGTACCAAATGCCCCTCTACCAATCTTTCTATATTCTTTTATTAGCATTCGTCTAACTACATTAGTTTGATTCGAGGTAACATCATCTGCAATGAATTCATAAGTTTTTTCTGTGGAATTAACTGGATTGTTGTTGGTGGAGTTATTACCTTCTCCAGCATTATTTGGTTCAGCCATCTTAACTATATTATATTTCGTTTCTTTCTCTGAATATTAAAAATGTTTACTTATGAATTAATTGGTATTTTATTTGCTTGTTTTCGATAGGGGGAGTCTCTGATAGTTAATAACCAAAAGTACAACTAACAGCACAATCTAAATTGGGTAAAAATACTTTGGAAGAAGTAAGAACACTAATTGAGCACTTGGAAGCCTATTTAATGAAATAAAATTGACTGATGAGCCCCTTTCGAAAAGAGAATATTTGACTATCCAAGATGATTCAAAATTACATTGTTTATTTAGTTTTCTCCGGTGGCGATAATTTTTTTTTTAGTTTTGTAATGTTTCGAAGAATGTCACCAAGAACGTCTCAACGTGCACTGTGATGTAGTAAAATAGTGTGTTTACTTACATTTATATTGATTAGATGCTCCGGATAACGTATTTAAGTGCACAGATATATGATATGATACACAATATTTAGTTTAATAAATGAAGAGATGAAATATTGAAACAAAATGTCGTTAATAGTGATCTGGATTCATTTTGTGTGACTGTTTTAAAAAATGTACATCCGTACATTTAGGAAAACCCACACACCAATAAAATACCATTAAATGAAAAATTGATTACTTTAATGATTTTCATTTTTTGTCGATGTTTTCAGTTCTTTCCTCGAGGCAAATTACGGCACTAACTCTGTCTGGAATAGATTTTTCTCCAGGCAGAAAATTCGCAAATTACCCTGGGACCTCTGCCTAATGTCTGCCTTGGTGACACTTTCCCTCTTGCCTGTCTTCTCCGCTAACGGGTCCTGTGCCCGCCCAACCAATTGTAAAACCTAGAGTAAGATTGGAATTCCAGAGATGGGATACCTCTGACAATGTAGAGTTACCGCAGGTTTGGCTCTAAACCCTAGACGTTACCATAGTCAATATCGCAGATAATATCAAAACTTGTACATATAGAAGTGAATTTGGGTTGTTTGTGTATTGATTTTCCCTTTAAAGCCTACTATCAAAACTATAATTAAAAATGGCTCCATCTAGTATGTTAAATGATAATTTTGGATTAATGAGAGTTTAGAATAATACCAATATCGAATGTTAAAAAAATGTTGAGATGAACCTAAACATATTTGTGATGTTAAGATAGAATATATGAATTAATGAATGAATGACTATACGAATTACTCCTAAAGCCCTGTTGAAGATAAACCGTACACGCTTGATAGAAGACAATCTACTCATTATCCCATTTGAAACAATTTCATGTATGATTACTAACAAATATTTGTTGTCTCTTTACAACATCCAATTTTAAATAGCTAAGGCTAACGCCGCTAAGAAAGCTGTCGTCAAGGGTGCTAACGGTAAGAAGGCCTTAAAGGTTAGAACTTCTTCTACCTTCAGATTACCAAAGACTTTAAAGTTAGCTAGATCACCAAAGTACGCTACTAAGTCTGTTCCACATTACAACAGATTAGACTCATACAAGGTTATTGAACAACCAATTACCTCTGAAACCGCTATGAAGAAGGTTGAAGATGGTAACATCTTAGTTTTCCAAGTCTCCTTAAAGTCCAACAAGCACCAAATCAAGAAGGCCGTTAAGGAATTATATGATGTCGATGTCATGAAGGTTAACACTTTGATTACCGCTAAGGGTACCAAGAAGGCTTTCATCAGATTAACTGCTGAATACGATGCTTTAGATATTGCTAACAGAATTGGTTACATCTAATCATTCTGTAATATAAATTAGATAAATAAATAATATTATATCATTTTAAGTAATTATTCCTTTTGGATAAAGAGGGATTCAAAAATAACAACATTTTAGCATTAATCTTTTTTTATTCAACCTTGTTTTATTCTAAGTGATAAATGGATTTGAAATGGCAAAAAAAAAATAACGTCAGTAAAGGAAAATTGAAGCATTGTTTCAATCAAGGAACGAATTGAAGGAGAAGCTGGATCACTTAGTAGAATAATCTTTGCCTTGACCAAAAAGAAAATATTATATCCCTTTAAATAACAAGAGGAATTTTAAAAATTCTATTATTTTTAATCAAAGGTAATTTGATATTTATCGTTAAGTACCACTTTGTCGTACTACATCACTAAGTAAATATATCGGAAACAACCTTGAAAAAAAAAAGGATTGTATGTGAAGTTAAAAATCAATTAATATTATAAATCTATTATGTATATAATTTTACTACATTTAAGAATCATTACCTATGACAAGACAAAATTATTTAATGTAGTTAAGTATATTTACTTTATTCACATTCCGCCTTTACAGGCAATAACAAAGATTATTTTTGTTATATCATGGGATAATAATGAACTCTGAGAATACACTTTTTTGACATATTTACGTTGTTGCACAACCTTAGTTGATATTATATTATTTCATTAATTACTATCATTATGGTAGGAAAGTACAATAATAATATAACGCATACAAAAAACTTCAAACTATTAAATCATTCCCAGTGACGTTTAATTATAAGTGATAATTTTTACCGTCTGTCATTTATCTGTTTGATTATAATATTCTTGCACTAATTATCCTAAAAATGTTGGGGCTCAGCAGTGGAAAAAGGTCTGAATTGAGAATACAAAGTAAAAGAGATATTAATACATACGTACTGTTAAAATTTTGATTATTCACGACCGGATTATCGTTGCTGCGTATTTCATTGAGAAAAAGACAAATGTCTGAAACAAGGGTGTACATCTTCATCTAAGAAATATCGTGATAATTTAATGAATACTTGAAAAGAATTGTATTGAGTCGTTAAAATGTTATACGTCAATCATTTGTTTGGAACAGTGATAAAATGATTTTTCTTTAACGATTGTGCCCCCCCCCCCCCCTTCCCCCCTCCAAAAGAATATAATGTAAGTGGGCGTATGTGTGCGGGATGAAAACAATAAGAATATTCATACATTATTGTAGTGTCTAAAATTGAACTTGCTGATATAATGGCAAATCTTAAAGTAAATATAGGATGGAATTGTTTGTACATACAAGAATTTAGACGATAAATGGGGTTTATATATCTCACTAAAAAATTTTTGTTTGTCGAAAGGGTGCTAGTTAAAAAATTAATGCAATTTGCATAAAAGAATAAATAATGAAAACTTTAAGAATATATATACGTTAAATATTGATATGAAATTGCGAATTGATTCGCATATTTTTTTTTACTATATTGGAAGAGATGAAATAAACTTACAACTTTGCCATACCATCGACAAAGTTCACACCATTAGCAATATTTTTTTTCAATTGCGCTACGGCAACATCCAAATATTGGTCAATCTCATATTCGTCCAATACCTCACTATGCACTTCATCTACCCCATTTAATCCGATACTAATTGGGATTGAAAAATATTGACATTGTCCTATCTTATCTAACAATTGCTTTGCACCTGGAGCGATAGGTTTATTATCAAACCCGATCAAATTGATATAGTTTGTTGATTCAATAGATTTGACGTTACCGAGGAGTAAATTCATGAAATTTGATACTACTTGGAATGCAGCGTGAGCCATTGATAATGTTGCACTTCCAGCACCATTCTTAGCCTTAACGATTTCATCACCACCGTATTGAACTCTATGAATCAAAGAATTAATTTGATCTTGGGTTAAATTTGCCACTTGTTGTTTTGAAAAACATGGGATAATAGTGTCACCGGAATGTCCACCGATAACTGGTACATAAGGCATATGACTTGACTTGTCATTATTTATTTCTTTGAGGAAAGTTGAGGCTCTAACAATATCTAATTTTGTAATACCAAAGATACGTCTTTCGATACCAGAACTTCTTGCAGATTCATGTTGTTCAAAGCGACGATTCATAACAGGAACTAATTGGTTGACTGGATTTGAAATTAGTAATACCATAACTTTGGTTAGATCACAGTTTTCGACTATGGAGTCCGTTAACTGAGTAATAATCTTTGCATTAATTGCAAACAAATCATCTCTAGTCATTCCAGGCTTTCTTGGTACCCCAGCAGGTATAACTACAAGGTCACATTCCTTTAATGCTGAGTCTATTCCGTTGTTAGCAGGAGAATGAGCTGTGATAAAGACAGGAGTATCTATATGTGATAAATCAGCAGCGACACCATTAACTGCTTGTTCGTTGACATCATATAACGCTAGATCGATTCTCTTTGGAGAAGAATCCCTTAATAGATAGTGAATTTGAGTCTTTACCAACATGGATAAAGATTGTCCAATACCTCCAGCTGCCCCTAGGATAGCGATTTTGACGGACTCTGAAGGTTGGATAGTGTTGTATTCTACTGAATGAGGCATATTTTGGGTTTTTTGATTTTGTTCTGTGACTGTCTATTTAGTGATGGGGGGGGAGACTAGTTAACATGTAGGGAGCCTTATATATCTGTGAGTTACGGTCCGGCGGAGTTTCGGGGAAACCCGAAACGGACGAGTGGCTTTTTTCTCCAACTAAAAAAATTTGCCCCTCGGCGATATCCGAATCGGACATCCGAAATCTCGGAATTGACAGATTGCCATTTGTGCGAAACTGACACTAAGATAAATAAAAAAAAACGACAGTAACCGCTAAAAGAGTTTCTGCGAGAACGGAATATAAGCTTTTGCGAGTTTCGGAAATTGTTTGACGGTTATATTGTTTTAATTTCAGTTTTTCGTATCTCGCGATAGTGACAATATTTGTATTTTGCGCATTTTGTATATTAGAGAACACTGTCTTTTACTCTTTGGTATCTTACAATACTTCTCTGAGAAAGATTAAACAAATTGGTATTATCCAAACATCACATATATATATCTGTGTTAAGAAATTTTAATGACAAGCTCTTGACATAACTCTTGCAGCTTAGAATCAACGAAATTAAAATTATTATATATATTGTGCATTTTATTTTATTTTTTTTTTTTTACACTACTATGACATTCTGTATAAAATATGTATCACATGATCACCGCGATGAGCTAGCTTACTTGAAAAATTTATCAACAGATCTGTTTAGAGTAGCCTAACACGACCATACCAAAAAATGACTGACATTTCATCTGAACCCCCTACAAAGAGGGCAAAAGTAGATCGTTTACAATGTGAATACATCATTAAACGCAAAAATAGACAATGTGGTATGACTCGTCGCGCAGATAATCAATATTGTTCAGAACATATGAACCTTCTCAAAAAACAACAAGGTGCTACTGTCCATAATACTCCAACACAGGAAGGCCGTGTTCCATGTCCCTTAGATCCTCATCATACAGTATGGGAGAAAAATTTAAAGACTCATTTACGTAAGTGTAATAAGTTTAAACTGTCACATGTGAATGATGACAAACCCTTCTATTCTCTCGATCTAAACTCTTCTCATACATTACCATCATCATCGATTAACTACAAAAAATATTTAAAGGATACTTTAGCTATATTACAACGTATCCTAGCTGATGCTGATAATTCATTCAACACACCATTACCTTTACAAGTCGCTACCAATGAAAAGATGCAATCAACGAGAATGATTCAATTGACAAACCCAAAACATGCAATCCAACAATCTTCCTTGATTCAAAATATGATTAATGAACAAATCATTGATTTCTCATCCCCAAATTTACAATTTATCGAGTTTGGTTGTGGTAGAGCTGAATTCTCTAGATATGTCAATCAAATAATCGTTTCATCAACAAACACAAAGACACAAGATCTTTCCTTTGTACTAATCGATAGGGCAACTAATAGAATGAAATTCGATAACAAGATTCCGACAGACACCCAAGAACTTAATCCTAAGTTCCCTATACCAACAATTAACCGTATAAAGATTGATATCAAGGATTTAAACCTGTCAAATGTTATCACAGAGACGGCAAACCCAATAGCAATCTCAAAGCATCTATGTGGTGTTGCTACTGATCTAACTTTGCGTTGTATAAAGAACAATAATATCAACATACAGGGTCTCTGTATCGCAATGTGTTGTCGTCATGTATGCAACACAGCCGAATATATCGATCCTGAGTATGTAAAGCTTTTGATGCAACGATACAAGTCTGAACTTACTTACGAACAATTTTTCACATGTCTGACTAAGATTTGCTCTTGGGCAACAAATGGTAGAAGACCAGGTGTCACAGATGCAGATGAAGTAGTATTGACTGATGATAAGGAGGAAGAGATTGTAAAGTTAACTGTTCAAGAGAGAGAAACTCTTGGATTATTAGCTCGTAGAATTATTGACGAGGGAAGAGCTCAATGGGTCCGGGAGAATATAAGAGATGTCGAGGTTAAATTGATTAGATACGTAGAGAGCGATGTTTCTCTCGAGAACGTTGCTTTGATAGTTAAGAGAGGTAATGACTCTGTAAAAAAATAAATAATGCCCTTGGTTCTAAAATATAGAAAGTATTACACAATCATTATAGAATAATCCCATTACAATATTGTTTCATTATCTTTTGTGATTTTAAATAATGTATATATATATATTGATCTCTATTTATTGAAATGAGTAAAATAACGATCTCTGAAATTTGAAGTTGATCTCTTTTCACCACCATTGGTTGGGCCATTAAACTCATCACCTCTATTGATATAAACAAGTAACCTTCTAGACCATTTGTTAAACTCCTGTACACAATTATATTTCAATTCCAAATTAGAATGTAATGGAATTAAGGTCTCAATATTTTCATCATTAGCCGTTGGCATCCAAAAGGCTAATCTACCACCAATTGGTAATCTTTCAGAGGCAAATTGTAAAATATCATCTAATAAATCATCTAATGCATATGGTTTCTTTGTTGGAATATAATCCTTTCTCAAGAAGGCCTTTTGACCATCAATTACAATATTTTCTTTCCCCTCAAATCTCTCCGGATCTCTGGCACCTAATACTTTAATACTTTCACGAATACCATATGGCGGATCACATAAGATGGTATCAATGGATAAATTAGATCTTAGTGAGTTATGCGTAAAATCCATCGTTAAGACATCCAAGAATCTCTCGGATTCGTTATAGAATTTAAAATTACGTGTAATATCATGTTCAGCACCTTTCCCGCGAATCATTCTACCATCAATATCCGAACCCAAAACCAATGCACCAAAATGACCACCAGCGGTTAAGAATGAACCAGTACCAGCAAATGGATCATACATCAAGGTACCTGGTTTCACTTGTGCGATATTAGCACTTACTAGGGACAATTCAGCTTCAAAACTTGTGGTACCCTTATATGGTCTCTTCTTTAAATCATAAATTTCCATAGCATGCCTATTACTAATTTGTAATAATCTGCCAAAATAAAATTGAATTGGAATTATACCACCAACGTTATCATTAACTGGTACATACTCCTCGATCAATGAAAACGTGACCTCGGGATTCTTTAAATCGATCTTACCCTTGAAATTCAAATAATTGAAAGATTCCATCTGTTGAATTCTTTGTTTCATATCTTTCTTTCTGCCACCTTGATAGTTGTCAAATTCGAATTTCCAAGTACTGTTCTCATATAAGGCTTCTCTCTCTTTGAATCCAGATTCATTCTGGATTGATTCATGCAGTAATTCTAATGTCTCCGAATCCCCCCAGTATTCATAAATAGCCTTGGTCAAAATAGACCTACGAATCCAATCACATGCCTGTTTATCATTCTCTAACTCGACGATGAAGAATGGAGAGTCTTCTCTATAGTTTTTAAAGTCAATGTTGATATCAAACATATCAGCTAGGGATTCAAGTTCAGCGCGACGAAACTCAAGGTGCACTTGCACCATATACAATAAATACTTCTTCATAATTCTATTTGGTTATACAACTGGTGAGAGGATCAAGACTTTAACTAGTCATCTTCATTAATTAAGAATCGATGAGCATTGAAAAATATTTTCTTCATGTTGAAATTATATCAACAGAAAACCCTAGGGTATATCTGTTACTAAATTAGGGCAAAATCCAATTTGTTTTTCTTTCGAAGAAAGAACAATTTTTTAAGTTAGGGCTAAATAGGGCGTGATTTTTCGATTTTGTTGGGAACAGTGGCAATTTTTTCCTCAAAGTATAAAAAGGAGGACTTTCCACCAACTTTGGAAAAAATTCCCTAGATATCCCGATAACGAAGGACCCCTTTACTAACATTATTGTTACATTTAACGAAATCCATCCAAGGACTCATAGATTAACATTCCATTAGATTTTTCTATATTTACAAGTTTACTCTATATTAGTATTTATTCATAATATAAGACAATTTGTGTTTTAGCAAACCATCAAGTATTAACCCTTTTTATTATTTATTTTAGCCATATTATTATTTAATAATATACCACACATACATATCGTAGCATATTCTAGGTATCTTTACACAAAATGAACTCCGACGAAGAAGACTTTAATGACATTTATGGTGATGACAACAAAGTAGAGGAAACTCAGACTACTCAACCTGCTGCTGCTGCTACCACCACCACCACCACCACAGATACTGCCATTGAAAAGAAGGATGCTCCAACTTCTTCCTTAGATCAACTAGCTGCCCTACAAGCATTGTCTTCAAACTTGACTCAATTACAACAAGCTAACGCTGCGGCAAGTAATACCTCTAATGCTACTTCAGAGAACAAACCAGAGGAAAATACCCCTTCGGGAGTTCAAGCTGATGCTGCTATTGCTGCTCCAGCTACCGAGACTACACAATCTGTTGCTACAACTACAACTACATCAGCTGCTCCTATGCCTGCTACTTTACCATGGGAACAATTACAACAAACCATGTCCCAATTCCAACCTACACTACCTGCACAAGCAGAACAGACCTTTGAACAAGGTGGCCCAGTTAAGGCTGATATCTCAAAGGATAACTGTAAAATGTTCATTGGTGGTTTAAATTGGGAAACTACCGAGGAAGGTTTAAAAGAATATTTCAGTAAGTACGGTAACATTACTGAATTAAGAATTATGAAGGATAATGCCACAGGTAGATCCCGTGGGTTTGGTTTCTTGACCTTTGAACTACCTTCTAGTGTGGATGAAGTCGTGAAGACGCAACATATTCTTGACGGTAAGATTATCGATCCAAAGAGATCTATTCCAAGAGAGGAAAAAGATAAGACAGGGAAAATTTTTGTTGGTGGTATTGGTGCTGATGTCAGACCCAAAGAATTTGAAGAATTTTTCGCACAATATGGTACTATTATCAACTCTCAATTAATGTTGGATAAGGACACCGGTAGATCTCGTGGATTTGGGTTTGTCACATATGATTCCCCAGATGCTGTTGACAGAGTTTGTCAAAACAAATATATCGAGTTCAAGGGTAAACAAATAGAAATCAAGAGAGCTGAACCAAGACATATGCAAAAGGGTCAATTTGGTGGTGCTAATGAGGGTAGCAATAACCAAAGCAATCCTATGGCTCAACAAGCTTTCCAAAATCCAATGATGGCCGGTGCTCAAGCTGGTTTCAACCCAATGTTTAACCCGCAAGCCATGACGGATTATTATCAAAAGATGCAAGAATATTACACACAAATGCAACAACAGACTGGTATTGACTATACGCAAATGTATCAACAACAAATGCAACAAATGGCTATGATGATGGGTGGTACAACTGGCGGGTTCGCTATGCCAGGTATGATGCCACCTATGCCAGGTCAAAGTACGGGTACTGAGGCACAAGCGTCTGAGAGTAAAGTTCAAACCATTGGTGGTGAAACTCAGGAAGAAAAATCAGAGGAGGATAAGACCAATGCTACTTCTTCATCTTCTAGTACGCCAGAGATAAGTTTACCCAGAGGTCCAAGAGGTCCAGGTTCTAACGACCATGGTCGCAGTGATGACAGACGTGATCGTCGTGATGATCGTCGTGATGAACGTCGCGATGAACGTCGCAGTGACCGTAATTACAACCGTGGTAACTATAATCGTGATGATGATCGTCGTGGTGACGACAGACGTGAGAACCGCCGTGGTCATCGTAATGGTTACAGGGGTGGTCGTGGCAACCGTGGTGGCTTCAGACGTAATAACAACAATGGGGGTGACAATGGTTTCCATCCATACAATAGATCCAGGGATTGAATCTACGGATTAGTTTTTCAAAAATTTTTAATTGTAAAATGTTTCCATGTATCTACATGTGTATATAACTAATAATATATAATGTTTTCATCTTTTTTTTTAAATATAGAAGTATGCTTGCTTAGCTGAATTAGATATTCTGAGTATTGTATGCGGTTGGTTAACTTATATCACCATGTGATATACCAAGTTGAACTATAGCATATATATTTAATAAAGATAAGAAAATCCATACGATAATACCAAGTATTGTGATAATCCAATTATTAGCCATATCAACTTCCTTAACGCCTTCTTCTTCTCTATTATCTTCACCATGTGCATATACCTCCGTCTTCATAATTTTCTTGCTGCACGTAAAATAAATTAATGGAGCCACTAAGAAAGGCAAGACGATGGATAGTACAACTTGCGATGCGTTTAATGCCTTGGACATTGCTTCTCTACCAATACAGATGGAAATAACCAGACATGGAATGATAGAAATGGATCTTGTGGCTAGTCTTCTTTGCCACGGTTTCAGTCTCCAATTAATATGGCCCTCACTGACTATCTGACCTGCCATTGTACACACAACGCCGGCTGATTGACCACTTAGTAATAAGGCCAACATAAATACAGTACCAGCAGCTGGTGCTAAATTTTTCGACAATAAATCATGGATAGCGTATAAATCGGCATCAGCCGCATTAGGAGTATTGTATAGAGTAGAACCCGCCACTACTAAAATTGCACAATTGATAAACAAAGCAACGGTGAACAAAGTCAATGCTAATTCAATCATCGAGTATTTCATGCAGTGATTAATGGCGTTCATACTAGGTCTATAATTAAAATATTTCTCTTCTAACCTTTCTTCTTTCGTTTTCTTTTCATTTTCGGTGAGTTCATCATCATCATCATCTAGCATGGAGTAATTATCATGTCTGATATCATAATCTAATAAACGAGGTTGTACAAGACCAGACCCTAAGAATAGAGAATGAGGCATGACTGTGGCACCCAGAATTGATATTGCCTTATACATCCCATTATTATTGAACATTTGTTTCGAGGGTACAAACCCACGGAATATGTGCCTTACAGATGTACCCTTTGGAATATAAGCTAACTCAATTGAAAAACAAATAAAGACACCCAGGACTAAAGCAGCAACACCATACTCGAAGATTCTAATGAATTTGATTGATGAGGATCCAGGTTTGTAGCCTACCATCACCGCAAGGACATCTATGACAGTAATGACCACACCAGCTGGCAATGGAACTTTAATCAAAATATTCAAGGCAATAGCGGTACCAATAACCTCAGCGACATCTGTGGCAATAATAGCACACTCAGCAAAAAAGTATAGGGTATAGTTCATCCAAGGTGGTAGATAAGTACGACATGTGCGAGATAAATCCATGCCAGTAACGGAACCAAGTTTTATACAAAGACATTGTAAAAAGATGGCAATGCAATTAGATAAAAGGATAATGCAGAGTAATGAGAATTCATTAGAGGCCCCTGCACTGACAGCAGTAGAATAATTACCTGGATCAATATAAGCGACTGAGACCATTAAACCGGGTCCAATAAATTGGATATATTTAAAGAATATATGTTTGATTTTAGAGTTCAGTGGTTCTGAATCAATTTGAGACTGCTCAGTATGAGCTGATGTTACATTTATATCAACAGCAGGAGGATGGGGTTCAGAAGTGTCTACCTTAGAAATGGCATTTTCAGTAATCTTAACTTCGTCCTTGAAAGGACTACTTGAAGATTCCATCGCTGTGGTACTTTGTCTGATAGAGGGGATGATGATGACTAAATTGATTAAATTTTGACTTCTATTGTTGTGTTTTTATATATACTAAAAAAAGGTGCATAAGTTTTTTCGATGGACCTTTGGTTAGTTGTTTTTCAGGTCCACCTTATTTATGCAGAGAGACAAAGAGTGGGATAAACGAAGTGTCAGTGTCTCTAATTGGAGATTTGAAGCGCTTAAATGGAGGGTTGAGCCTACAAATGCATTTTAATTAGTTTCATTTAAATAGTGGGGGTAATTGTTTAAAAATATATAACCGAATGATAAAGAAATGTGCGATAACTGCCTTAAAAGCATAATAAGGGAGAACTTTTTACATATCTATTTATAGGTTGCGTTTCCTCTGACCAGGTTCAAACATCTCATATAATATTTGCGATTTAAATGATTAAAATAAGTATATATATACTTGAGATATTTAATGTTGCGGTGTATTTAGGCAACACTTCGTCGAATTTCGATTGCAGCAATAATGGAACATTCTTTATCTGGCGAGACTACAAGAAGTCACTAAGTACTTCCCGTTATGTCCTACAACGATTCATATGGCAAATGATTTATTTAAACTAAATAAGTGACTAAAAGTAATGATAATTTATTTAAAGATTAAATAATCTATTCGTCTTCTTCTAAGGTTTGGGCAGCGATACGATCCAAATCTCTTTGACCGTTTTCGGAGATTCTTCTACCACCCTTTGGAGAGATCTCTAAGACACCGATCTTTTCTAAAGCTTGTAGGACTCTTCTGTTAACGGAACCAGAAGCATCAACGTGCTTAGATGGTCTGGTACCTCTAGACTTGGCGTTACCGTATAACTTGT
>JAJMCG010000075.1:0-49149 GCA_030572895.1 Jamesozyma jinghongensis
GAAGGCTGAAAAGGCTGAAATCAGAAAGAGAAGAGCTTCTTCTTTAAAGGCTTAAATGTAACAATTAATTTAGTTACTTCCGAAAACTAACTATTTGCATACGTTTTATCTTTTACTCTACAATTTATAGTCTTATTATACTACTCTATTAAAATAATAAATCGAAATAATAACTTTTAAATTTGGTGAATTGGTCAAACATATCATGACTTTTCCCTATATATCTTTTATAAAAACGAAAAACTATTTAAAACAACAACAAATTGTTCACTTTACCTCATTGTTTATGTGTATAGGCATACATATTTTTATTTATAGACTGATGAACAGGAATGAGATAGTTTCGATAATTCAACTATAGATGATAATAAAAATAAGAGTTTGTTACTGTTACCTCATGGTAACCAATTCCTCAGCACTCGTTGGATGAATGGCAACACAGTTGTCGAAATCCTTCTTAGTGGCACCCATCTTAACTGCGACACCAAAACCTTGCAAAATTTCAGCAGAGGAGTCACCAACAATATGTAGACCGACAACTTTTTCGTTTGGACCTTGGCAGATAATCTTATATCTAGTTGGGGACTTTTCAGTTAACATGGAATAGTACATCCCGGTGAACTTGGAATTGTAGATGGTAATTTCCTTTTCACCATACTTTTCAACAGCTTGTGCTTCAGTTAGACCAATGGAACCAGCCTCTGGATGCGAAAAAACAACTGACGGAACGTTAGTGTAGTCTAACTTATCGTTTTTAAATTCTTCTGGACCGAATAATCTGTTAGACAATTTTCTACCTGCGGCAATAGCAACTGGTGTCAATTCAACCTTACCGATAATGTCACCAAGAGCGTAGATATTTGGAATATTAGTGTTTTGATATTCATCGACAATAATTTGATTACGAGAGTTCAATTCAACCCCAACATTCTCCAAACCAAAACCTAAAAAGGATTTACGACCCATTGTCCAAATTAAAGAATCAACATCTTCAATGATTTCTTCATTGTTATTTAAGTAAACAGTCAACTTACCGGTCTGTTCATCCTTTTCAACTTTACTAACTTGGGATAGTTTATGAACATTTAAGCCTTCTGCGATGTAATGGTCTGTGATAGTGTGTTGAATAGATTCGTCGAATTTTCTCAAGACAGTTTCACCTCTAATGACTAAATGAGAATCAGAACCTAAACCATGGAAAACACCAGCTAATTCGATACCGATGTAACCAGCACCGACAACGACAACCTTCTTCGGTTGTTCTTCCAATTCAAAGAATCCATCAGAATCGATACCGAATTCGTAACCTGGGATGTTTTCTGGGTGAATTGGCTTACCACCAGTGGCAATCATGACCTTCTTACCCTGATAGACAGTCTTAGTACCGTCATGGGCAGTAACTTCGACGTTACCATCCTTGTCAAATTTGGCCCAACCCATGACAATATCAACACCTTCCTTAACCAGGTTTCTTTCATAGATAGCGTTCAAACGCTTAATATACGCATCTCTCTTTTCCTTGAATTGAGCCCAATTGAAGGTCAAATGTTGCTTATCCAAAGGCATATCTTGGAACAAACTGTACTCATTAGCCTGTTGAACTCTAGTGGCCAAGTCGGAAGCATACCACATAAGCTTCTTTGGGACACAACCAACGTTAACACACGTCCCACCTAGAGCCTTCCCCTCAATAATCAGGGTCTTGGCACCATAAGAAGCAGCTCTTCTGGAAGAAGCAACACCACCGGAGCCACCACCGATGACAATATAATCGTAAACTTTAGAAATAGGAGACATTTTTGCGATACCAACCTTGATCATTATGGATCTGTAAGAGGTATGTCTATAAATTACCACTTTATATATTGGATTCTCGATGAAATCGCCCCTTGATATCGAAAAAATCATCATTGAAATGCGGGTAATGACGGCGTTATGATTACAATGGAATAGAATTATACACTGGTCGAGAATCTCAAGATGCTGGTTGGGTGCCATTAGGTTACTTGCAATATTGAGGTGCTGCTTATGGACGAGTCTAGACCTGTCAAATCGTCCTTCTGCTGCTTCTGGGGCCTGAGATAGACGGAAATGTGTTTATAGATAGTAAATCCTAAACATATTAAAGTCCAAAGAATGCATACAACAGCATAGATAAGTGAGATAATCCTAAATGCCTCTAGGGATACAAATTGATTGAACTGAGTGTATATTTCCCCAGATCCCAGCGCCATTGTACCCATTGGGAATGTAATTGTCCAAAAGCCCTTATGGAAATGGTATATTCTGACGACATTGCCGTCTGGGGTCACCTCTTTAACATTCACGTATGATATGACGGCTGTGAGTGCGATGAAGGTAAAGAAATACCCCATAGAAAGTAATGCAAAGGCAGTGAGCAGACCAAAAACTCTGAAACACCAAGGGATGACAGTTATTAACAGGTCACTCTCCTCTGATTGTAATCCTGTCTCTGTCGTTCTTGGGTAATACATCTGTGTGTAAAACAGCACATCCTGCGTCAAACGCAAAATTCCAAATGAACCTTGGCCCATGGGGCCCAGTAGCAAGAACAGTGTCAGAACTTGGTTCATCTTGGGGATCTTGTTAACATAAAGGCTCCAAAAATATATACCAATGAGTATACTAACAAATATCATGGCATGGAACCAAAACAATAATGTTATTATTAGTGTCATTAGTTGAATGTTTCTATTGAAGGTCTTTAGAAATGACTCCGTCATTACAAAAGATGCGCTACTGGAGGTAGCCACTATTAAGGGGATAACACCTAAGATAAGGAACAGCTTAAGGTTCTCTGAAGCAAATTGTTGGTTGCGTGAATTCCAATTAGAATTTAAGGGACCGACTGTATAATATTTCTCCCATATCAGAAACGTGATGAACCAAGCTGTCACAAGTGACACAGTAACGTCATACCACCAAAGTACATATATAAAGACCATCAACCCTTTTGTATGAGTAACAGAAACCTGCGGTAGATTCGCTAAAAATACCATGTAATTTATAATCGTAGCTAAACCGATAGGGTATGTTCCCCAAAATACATTACGTGAGAGGTTTCTAAAGTACTCGTTGAAGTATATGGCGAAGGAGTTGATCTTCGAATAATACACTCCGTTGAGTATTGCCATCAGTTGCAATCCCACGAATATTAGACACGTCAATACGAACAGTATGTACGAGCATATCCTTAGCCATTGTGCAGGGTAGGGAAATTTGTACAGAAGAATCGATGAGATGCCCAACCCCATCACCATAACGAAGGAGAAGGGGTGAAAGTCTCTAACATGGTCTTTGAAGCTCTTTTTGTGCATTGGAAAACGTCCCTCTAAATACAGTCTGTCTTTTAATAAGGACTTTAATCCTGCTTAGATAGATATATATATATCCATTCGTGACATTTACCTTAATTTACCTACTTTAGAAATACAGAGCGATACACGATAATTTATTAAAACAAAAGAAGTGCATCGTCTACAAAGACAGGGCCCTATAATTGTTAGCTAATCTATTCCACAGATACTATTATCAATCAAACCCAACTGTTATATAAGTGTCAGGTATCATCATTGACATATTTTTCACTATAAACTCTGTGCTGTCAAAAGGAATCTGCGAAAAATAAATAAATTACGAAAACAATTTGAAAAGATTAGGACAGCGTTTCATCACAAGAATACATTTTGAGAAACCACACCAGCCCAATGTCTGAAAACACCATTCCACAAACTGAATTATCCGTGGCAAAACTACTCCGTCACCACAAGGACCTTAAGCAAAGAGTTGGTCTCTTCCAGTCTAGACAAGTCGACTTCTTTCGTTGCAAAAGATTTATCAGAGCCTTAACCTCTCCAGAATACACAAATAAGTCTGAGAACCAAGCATTCTTATACCCACCTGCTACCACCGAAGAACAACGTAAGGAAATTTTTATTTCTTTAATTAAGACACAAGTCATTGTTCCAGTTATCAAGTTACATTCAGATCAACTCAAAGAACACGGTCTAAGACCAAGCAAAGATTTCCCAAACTTAATTGTATCGAACAAGGCAACCCTGGAAGACGATGAGTACTATGTATGGAACTATAATCCAAAGTCTGTAATGGACTATGTTATCGTTGTCGGTGTCATTGTAGGAATATTAGCATTGGTGTGTTATCCATTATGGCCAATGTCCATGAGAAGAGGTTCTTACTACATCTCCATGGGTGCTTTATGTTTGTTGGGTTTTTTCTTTGTCCTGGCTTTAGTCAGATTAGTTCTATTTATATTATCCTTGGCTTTTGTTAAGAGTAAGGATGGTAGGAGTAAATATGACCACGGTTTCTGGCTATTCCCAAATCTGTTCGAAGATTGTGGTATCATAGAAAGTTTCAAGCCATTTTATGGTTTTGGTGAAGTTGATTCATATAGTTATATCAAGAAGCAAAAGAAGTTAAAGAAGAAGCAATTAAAGAAGGCCAAGGCTACTAAGAAGATCGAAGCTATTGACGAGAAGAAAAATTAAGTCTAACTTTATGTATACATTTATATATCAATATACTATATTATCATCATCCTATTTGCCATCCTCACCTCTGCTTGATTTCCATTCAGCAGATCCACTTTTCCTACCAATATCTTCGGATGTTTTACTGGGTTTATTATCAACAGAAGTGCTAGGTAATCTCTCTTGCTCATCTCTACAAAACAAATCATAAACTTCTTTCTCGCTTCTTCCTTTTCTCAGTTGCTTCGTCAAGAAATTACAAAGAAACTGTAAATCAGGTTCGCTGATCAAGGCCCTGGGCAATTCATTTGCGATGATATATCTTTTACTGACATCTGCGACCCCGTCTTTGCTATACGCTATACAGTAACTCATCTGCTTATTCCAATTCTTGGCATAGATATATGGCTGATCAAATGATTGTTCACATGAATCGACATGAACCCATCTTTTCAAATACTTTGAGTAATATTCACACCAAACATGGTCCTCTTTGTTGACAACGTATCTTGCTTCCAACCCAAAGGACTTCAGGATCAATGTGAATACATTACACCATTCACCGCAACGACCCTCACGGGTCTCTAACAATTTAAGTGGATCATTGTAACGTGGGAACCTTGCTATATTACCACACTTACGACACTTGAATACTTCTACGTTACCACATTGATATTTAGACTCCTCAGCGTTTGCATTGTCACCATGAATAAAGTTCATGTCTTCATTACTCAAACAGACATGACATAGGGGCTTATCGCACCATTTAAAGAAGTCGTTCTTGAAGTATCGCAATAATTCCTTGACCAAATTATCACTGTATTCATCATCATTCCCAAGGGGCATTGCATCTACATTCATATAAATTGTGTCCAGATCCAATGTCTCCAACACTACGGAATGCCACCCAGCATTCTCGTATATTGCACATAGCCTTTGACTTGAGCCCAGGATCTCTCTGGCGAACTGATTAGATTTAACTAACTGCTGGAATTTCTGTGTATCATCATCTTCCACCTGCGAAAACCTATTCACTATATAATCTCTGTATCTCTTCAAGAACATCTCTGATACTTTTTCATACACTGAAGAATCCTCACTCATTACACTACTGTTAGTTTATCTGTCCTCCATTTATATAGTACATTTTACTAATATTTACTACGCCCCGAAGAATTTGCCTTTAAGAAATCTTGAATTTCTATTCTTGACATATTTACAAGTTACATATATACTTTTTACAACATCTGCAACACAAAACACCTTTGCTTACCAACTCTGAGTAGTAATATCTCATTATCAAACAAGTATGGGCCCCAATCCGATACATTGGAGTTCACCTTTTCTTTACCAACACCAAGGTATATGCTACCTTGACTTATCTTACGCTGGGCTTCGGACTTGGAGCATTCCATTAGTTTAGTCACCAAACTGACCAAGTCATGATCACATGCCTTAACTCTTTGTAAAATTTGTGCTTTATCGAAGATCTGAAGTAATCTTTTAGCATTTAGTGTCTTTATCACTTCATCATTACCAAATACAATGTTAGAGATGATTTCGGACTCAATAGCATTTTCTTCACCATGAATCAATTCAGTGACCTCTTTTGCAAGAACCTTCTGTCCTGAATGTAGATATGGTTTCTCCTTATGCTTATTGATGACGTCATTAATTGTTTCCATTGGCATTAGAGTGAAAATCTTAAGGAATCTACCAACGTCCTCATCAGTAGTATTGTAAAAGAACTGGTAAATATCATATGGCGTGTTCATCTCTTCGTCAATAAATATAGCATTGCCTGCACTTTTACCAAATTTTATACCGTTCGAAGTAGTCAATAAAGGGACTGTAACACCAAATGGAGGATCTGTTTTTAATCGTTTAGAATCGCCAACTCTGTTGATGAAATCAACACCAGCAGTGATATTGCCCCATTGGTCATTACCACCAATCTGAATCATCGTGTTCTCTTTTTCGTATAAGTGAAAGAAATCATATGCTTGTAGGATTTGATAAGTAAATTCATTAAACCCCAAACTGTTGGAACTCTGTAGTCTCGCGGAAACAGAGTCTCGAGACACCATAGAACCAATTCTAATATGCCTACCATATCTAGCTAAAAATTCGATCATCTTTATATCCTTCCACCAGTCATAATTATTCGTCTGCGTATACTTACCAGGAATCGAAGATAAGCTTTGATTTCTCTTGTTGTAATAAGTCAATCCACTGGCAAAAAACTTATTTAGCTGTGTACGTATTCTCATTACATTCTCCAATCTAATGTCGTCCTTCATAATCCCACGTTCGGTGGTTCTACCGCTAGGATCCCCAACCGAACCTGTTGCACCACCAACTACAGTGACAATATCATGTCCTCTGATATAAAAATTTAACATTAACATCATCGGTACTAAGTTTCCCAGGTGAATTGACTTAGCAGTGGGATCCACACCACAGTACATCTTTACTTTCTCTCCCTTTGCCAGTTTATCTACCAACACATTAGCAGGCTCAGATACCTGAGATATGAGGCCTCTATCCCTTAATTGTCCCAATAATCCATTTTGTGAGTACAATCTCCTTGCAATTCGAAAACCTTTTATTTCATTCCTCGATACACAGTTTATTATATTCATCTTCCTTGCTCATATTTCTTAAAAATGTGTTATTGACATCCCCCCCAATATGGATTTTAAAAATCAGAATAATCAAATGATACTCCGTTGAAGGAACAACAGTTCCAAAATAACTAGCGAAACAATAAATGATACCATTTGTACGTAGAGTGGTTAATAATCACTTACCAAAGTCAATTATACGGACCTATTCTGCCAAGATAAATTCGCTTGAGGATCTTTCAAAACTGAAGTCACTAGACGACGTCAATCCACAACTGATTCAGAAGCTAATTAATGAACGAACCACCCAACTGAATACAAAGATGGAAATTGACTTATTGAAATCTTTGCAAAAACAGAATGAAGTTGCAATGATGAAGGATCATGTGCCTTTGAGCTATTTTTCAAGAGCTGGATGGACATTTTTGTTAATGAGTTCTTCAACGTATCTCGTTTACCAATTGACCTGGTGGGTATTAGAATACGATGAAAGAGAAGCAGAGTTAAAAAAGAAGGTCGATGCATTGGAAACAAAATTGAATACTCTCTTAACTGAGAGAAAACAAGAAACTACAAAACACAAGTGGTGGTTTTGGTGATTGCATACATATATATAAAATTAAATATTCTCATAAATAAACTTTTTCATTATAATGTAAAGGTACTAGATTTTGTAAGAACACATTCACCTGGTTTAGATGGTATCGTTAATATGTGGAATCTGCCATCGTCACCGGCCAAGTATATTTGATTTGGGTATTCATCTGGGAATCCAATGCGGTGCCTTATGGATTCTTTTACATTGATGTGTGCAAAATCACGACGCAGATTTTGGTTTGGTATCGATGCTTTAATTCTCTTTGAAATGTAATTTGCTAAGTGTTTTGGTGTCTCGTTAGAGAGTTTGCGACTTAATCTTAGAGTGTCATTACTATCCCCATTAGTGTTAACTATATCGTAATTGTAATTTTCGTCGTCTCTATTCATATTAGTCTCACTATTATTACCAATTGTATCATCTTCATTGGCATTAAAATCCAATTTGAAAATGTGAATTGTATCTGTATCACCGACACACCCTATCAAGGTAGTCGACCTATTAAAACTCATTTGATAAATATTACATGGCCTTGTACCACGTCTTAATTCACAATGCAGTGGGGGCTTAGCATTAAACTCTATGTCAACTCCAGTGTTGAAAACCCTTATAATAGTACCTTTGTCAGACGCAGTTGCAACATATTTACCATCATGGTTAACTGTTAAACACGCAATGTTTCCCTTGTGAACTGAATTTAGGTAATTTATTGGTTTGATATTCAATGCATCATAAACTACAATATCTCGTAATATATAAACGTCTGGCTTAGTCTTGGATACACCATATGCTGTATAACACAAAATACTTCTATCATCATTACTCAATGAAATCCTGGGACAGATTTTACTTCGTAAGGAGTTTCTTCTTTTGCTAAAAGTATTTTCATCCTGTGAACCAGTTCCTTGAACACTATTTATTTTATTATTCATATCCTTACTTTCCCAGATATCAATGGTCTCTAGGGGTTTCATACATGATATATCATATACGAAAATCTGATCGTTTTCTAGCAATATACACATCCTCTTTCTATTCATTACTACATCTACAATCTCATGTGGAAATACAAGTTCACATATGACAGACTTCCTCTTTGTATTAACAATCTTTAATTTCTTTCCCTTGATAGGCCCCTGACATCTATTAGCAATGGCTACTAGACTAGTTGAAAATAGCATTTCTACAATAAATCCACCTTTAAATGAATCATTAAGCTGTAAGTTTTCTTCCGTATCTTGCATACTACTAGATTGATCATCATCATTCAAGTTCATATTGCTATTTCTAGCATCCTTATTACTAGCTTCACTTTTTGCATCGAACTCAAAACACTTACCAAAGGGATCACAATTGTAAATACTCATGAAAGTTGGAGATGGTGACACGACACAACATGTCGCATCCTGGTTAAACTGTAGCACCTTCATCCTTTCCGTGAGTTGCTGAGTTTGTTTAATTAATATTATTTGTTCAGGTCTTATTATATTTTTTGTCTCAATAAAAAATAGATAATCAAACTTTCTATGAGGAACACATTCAGCTATGTAAAAAATATAGATATATAAAGTCTAGTATTCTAAGGAGATCTTGGTGCTCTTTGGTGCATTGTGACTATCGTGGGTATGATCATGCTCATCGTGACTGTGGTTGTGAGCATCGATTGCTGGATTCGGCTTCTTCTCAGCATCGTCGACGTCATCAACTGGAATAGACCATTCACCAATCTCGAATCTTTTACGGCCATTTCTGAAAGCCCATTCGGATCTTTTGACATGCATCTCGCCACGATCACTAAAGATAGGAAGCTTCAGTATATGCAGAAGACCGTGCTGGACCTTGTTAGGTTGCGATTTGTAAATTTTTTCCAAGAATTGTAACATTTCTTGTGGGAATGGCTCCAAGTTGATGACTGAATCAAAAAGATTTTCAGCTTGAGTCTTTAGTAACTTTGTGATAATATTGGTGGATACAGTGGCCATCATTACACATCTATCTTGGTAGCTCTTGATAATAGCTCTCAAACCATGCAATAATGCGATGGAATTTGACAATGCAAATGATTTTGGTGGATACATGGCGGGATGTAAAAACGATGGGATAATAATTCTAATTAATTTATTCTCCTGTCTCTTGATCACTTGTTCTACTTGGGTTAAAATTGAGGCAACAGGTTGAATTGGCGATATGAATGTGATCTCAGAGGCAGTAGGTGCTGGTAATAGACGTGAAGTAATATCAAATTGGTGATTGTAATTCTTGTACTCATTGTCATTTTCAATGCTGTTCTCTATTTTCTTTTCATTCAATTTATGTTTTTGCTCGTCTGCATATTTATACTTCCAAGCAATCTTTAAATCATCGTATCTGCTAGGTGTATGTTTTGGTTCATTCAAGTTTTCAACTGAGACCTTTGATTGTTCCTGTGCAATCTTGGATTTCTTAATATCCTTTCTAGAACCTTGGTAGACACCTGGTAATTCTTTGGCAAACATCTGGTTAAGAGATAAAACAATCAAATGAGTATTCCCACTGGTGGCTGTGTTGGTGCCCTCAACTCTGTTATGTATGATCCCTTCTGCTGCAAATAACCTGCAAACTATGGAGTTAAATTCGGTGGTACCCTCTTCCTCTACAAGCAAACTATTACCCAGTGGTAAACCAAGATGTGTCAACACCTTATCTAAATCATCGGACCCTGTTGATGTAACTAAATTGGCACTAACCGGGGATGGCCTGACACCAGGATGATTCAAATAATCCAATGAACTTTTATTCTCCACCAGTTCGTCATTATTGCGTTGATCTAGCTGTGGATTTTGACCTCTTAAGGGTCTTGCACCATCCCTTAAATTCAAATTGTGCATACCTCTGTTTATAGCAACATTATTCGCCATCGAACCACCTCTATTTGGCAACATTCTATCTAACCTTGAAGAGTTAACAGTACCACCGATGGGTGTTCTACCAGGAACAACTCTTGGTCCTCCAACACCTCTACCGTTCAATACCTCGCCTCTTTTTCTAAATGACATCTTCAGTTGTAACCTCTAAGCAATATGACAAATATATAATATACACTTCGTTACTGATCAGTATATATATTGGATTTTGGGGTGCTGATTAATGGTGAAATTTGGTAAAGTTCAAAATTTTTTAACTCATCGCTCAAATGCTAGTTACCCGCAGCAAGTTAGCATAGTTTGATAATAAGCCAATTACTTGTTGAATGGGGTTCTGTGATTGATTCAAAACAGACAAGGATAAATGAGCAGTCTGATACGACCATCGCTGTTTATACACAGGTGTGGATATAGTCTGAGCAAATCTGCAAATAATGGTATATTTGTGAGAAGATCGACATTGTTCGCTCGAGGATTACATGAGTCCAGCGAAACCCAAGGAAAGAATAAATCTAAAGGTGGGAGCAGATTTAGACGGTATATCAAGAATGCATTACTGTGGACGTTAGTTCCATATACAGGGTATGCACTTTACGTCTCATTATCTGCTTTCATGGAGATCAATGAAAGAAACAAGCAACTAGAGAAGGTAGAGGCCAGCGGAGCCTACACTCACGAGGGTACATTGATCAAATATTCCCCTTTGAAAGTCTTTGGCAGGTTTGAGAATCCATTTAATGAATACAGAATACAGACTGTTTATGAATTCTTTTTCAATAGAGTTGTAGAACTTTTCGAGAGTAATAGAGGTGGTATTCCTCCAGATCCACGTCAGATGGAAAAGTTAATGCCTGTACATAACCCAACTTGGACAGATGATGACTTAACAAAAAAGTGCGAGAAAATTCAGTATAAGAGACTTGAAGATAACGAAGTTCCTGAGCCACGAAATGATGATAATACTATCAATCTTCCTGTATATAATACCTGGTTGGGTCAATCCTGTAATTATGTGATCTACAATGGATTAAAAATTCTTACTGATCCAATATTTAGTGATTACTTGATTGATGAATCCTTTGGACCAAAAAGAATATCTGGGATGCCTTGTGACATCGACGAAGTTCCAACACCAGATATTATTTTGGTGTCACATAATCATCCTGATCATCTAGACTTCGAAAGTATTGAAAAATGGAAAAATAAACAAACCTTGTGGATTGTGCCAAAGGGCCTAGCCAGCTTCATGAATAAACACAAGGTGGAGAATTACATTGAATTGACATGGTGGGAAACTTGCCAATTAACACAGGGTAATGATATGTACGAAATATCTGCTACTCCCGCTATGCATTGGTCTGGTCGTAATGTTATTGATACAAATCAATCCCTTTGGTGCTCATTCATGTTCACTCACAATAGGAAACCTATTATGTTCCACGGTGGTGACACTGGCTATGTTAGTGATTTATTTAAAAGAATCGGAAAGCGTTATGGGCTGGGTGTAAAATTAGCATTGTTACCCTGCGGGCAGTATTGTCCTGAATGGCACCAAAGACCAAGACATATTAATCCTCAAGAAGTTCTTAAAATTATGGATGATTTGAAGGCCAAAAATGTTTTAGGTGTCCATTGGGGTACTTTCTTACTTAGTGGGGAGTATTTCTTGGAACCTAAACAAAAATTAGAGATGTTAGCGGAGTGGAAGGGGACCAAGGACAGTTGTTATTGTCCAGAGTTGGGTAAGACAGAGAAATTTAATTGATCTATACTACTTGTAAATACATAATTAAAATTAATAATTTGACGTTCATGATTTAATCTTTGAATAAATTACTTGACAGTATGCGAGGTAACACCTATTAATTAGTCATTATCGTTTATTACCTAGCCCAGTTTATTTTATTCACCTTAATATTTACATGCTATTTACAATTTACAATTCACAACTTACTTTTTATTCTTCGGCTTTGATAAACTAACTAAGTTATATGGTTTTAAAATCTCGTCTGATACACTGGCTGGGCTTTTTACTGCTAAATCTGCACCAGTGACGCTCTTTGGGAAAGCAACAACATCTCGGATACTTTCTCTGCCACATAACATTGCACACATTCTATCGAACCCAATAGCAAATCCTGCATGTGGTGGTGCACCCATTTCTAAAGCATCTAACAAATGACCAAACAATTCTTCGGAGTTACTAATATTCAATATCTTATCAAAGATGAACCTTTGAAGCTCTGTATCGTGAACCCTAGTCGACCCACCACCGACTTCAATACCATTCATGACAAAATCATAATGTTGTCCTTTACATTGTAATGGATGTTCTTGAAGCTTTTCGATATCATTCAATTGAACCATTGTAAATGGATGATGTGTCGAGCAAACGGAGTCCATGTAAGCTGGATAATCTGTATGTATTGGCATGTCTTCTTCCACAGGTGAAAATAATGGGAAATCAACTACCCATGTAGCAACATCATTATGTGTCTCAAAATACAAATCTTGACCACGCTTATCGTTTAAAATTAATTGACGTAATCTACCCAATGGAGTAGGGCATTCGAAAATAGCATGATCAGGCTCACGAGTAGAACCAAAAATAATATCACCTTGTTTCAAATTGAGAAATTTTGTTAAAATATGTGGGTTCTCTATTGTGGCAATTGATGCAAATTGTTCAAACCAATTTGTCTCTAGCTTCTCCGACGTAATTGGAACTGCGATTGGTACTCTACTTGGATAATCACCCTTACGCGTCAGATGTGACCAATTCTTCTCATAATCCTCCTGGGACTTGATATGGTTTCTTAAAACCATCACTTCAAACACAGGGAAATCTAAGTTTTGATAACCCTTGGCATTAAACTCCTTAAGGTCCATAATCTGGAGTCCAGGTGCTCTTAAATCTGGCTTATCGATACCATATTTCGTCATTGCTTCACGGTAGGTCATCCTGCTCATCTCTTGACCTGATTTCATCTCTACTAATTTTTTATTCTTATCTAACGTCATCAACTGTCTACCAAATTGTGATGTAAATTTATTCCATGTACCAGTTATCAAACCTGAAACCACACGCATGACATCCTCGCCATTGGCAAACCCCATCTCTATATCTAATTGAGTAAACTCTGGTTGTCTATCTTTTCTCAAATCCTCATCCCTGAAACACCTAGCCATTTGGAAATACCTCTCGATACCACCTACAATCAGCATCTGTTTGTATTGCTGTGGCGACTGAGCCAGTGCGTAAAACTGCCCATTTCTCGTAGGAACCAAATATTCACGAGCACCTTCTGGAGTGGGTTTAAATAAAATCGGTGTCTCCACCTCTATGAACTTCTCCTGATGAAGAATCTCCCTCATGTACCTTGAGATATCGTCCCTGAGACGTAAAATCTTTTGCTGAACTGGATCTCTCAATTGCAAGACACGATGAGCCGGAGCAATGTTTTTGGTACTGCGAAGCTGCCCAGGGACCTCATTTGCCTTATTCAACAGTTTCAGCTTTTCTATCTTCAACTCATTTTGATCACTATTATGCTTGGGTACAACTTTCCCAGTCACTTGCACGACATCAGCCGTAGACAAACCCAACAGAGAAACATCGCTAGTATCTACCAGCTGTATCGTATCCCCCTGGGAATCTCTCAGTGTAGCAAAGCACAGATTCTTACCGATTCTCTTCGGTTTATTGTCTATCCAGCCATTGACAGTAACAGTGCTGTCCAACTTCAACTGCTTTATGGGCACCGTTTCGTGACAAAACACAAACTTCGAAGCCCTCGCAGCACCCAGGGCCCTCGACATGCTTTGGAACCGTCTCATTTTGGCCTTCTTTCTCTTTCTCCCTTAGTATAGTGCTTTGTTCCCCCTATATTCCAATATTGAGTTTACTCCGAGAAAATTCCAGGTGGTTCGAGAATATTAAGTTATTACTATATAAAGGATACCTTTAAGAGACTTTAGCATTATGATTAATTTGCAAGACGCCAAACAAAATGTCAGCTTTAGGATTAGACATAGGTAATTATAAAACGGTACTTGGTGTGCCTGAAAGAACAGGGGTAGATATACTCACGAACGAGGTCTCGAATCGAGCTACACCCACGATGGTAGGTTTTGGTGATAGAGGCAGATATCTAGGGGAGCAAGCGAAGTTGAAACAGTCCATGAATGTGCAAAATACGGTGTGTGATGTGGCAAGATTGGTGGGGCTCGAGTATGGGAGCAAAGAGTTTAAGAAAGAGGTTGGGTTTTCAGGTGTGAATTTGGTTCAAGGGAAGGGTAAGGATGTCGATGTTCAGGTAGAGTATCTGGACAAGAGTGTTGTATTCTCACCTGTTCAATTGATGGCAATGTTTTTGGATAAGATGAGACAAACAGCTATTGCGGCCACGGGCCAAAAGGAAATGGGGAGAGTATGTCTTACTGTGCCAGTCTGGTATGATGAAAGAATGAGACACACAATGTTGGACGCTGCGGCGATTGCTGGGTTCAGAGACGTTCAGCTGGTAAACGACGTGACTGCAGCTGCCGTCACATATGCAGCTTTCAAGAATGACCTTCCAGATGACTCTGATGACCATCATGAAGGTGATACCCAAGCAAGAATTGTTGCATTTGTGGATATGGGTCAATCGACATATACTTGTTCGATTATAGCATTCAAAAAGGGTTCGTTTTCAGTATTGGGTACCTCTTACGATAAGGATTTCGGTGGTAGAGATATTGATAGGTTAATCACCGAACACTTAGCTCTTTTGATCAAGGAAAAATATCATATCAATATCAAGGGTAATCCTAAAGCATATAACAGAGTCTTAATTCAAGCTGAAAAGGTCAAGAAGGTCTTATCAGTGAATATGAGTACTCAATTCAACTGTGAATCCTTAATGAATGATATTGATGTTTCACTAGAGTTGAAACGTGAAGAATTAGAAGACATAATTAGACCATTGGTTGGTACAATCAGTGAAACAATCAGTGAAGCTGTGAAGCAGGCTAATGTCGATAGTGTAGACTTTGTGGAACTTATTGGTGGTTCCACACGTATTCCAATTATTAGAGATGAGCTGACAAAGGCATTTGGCAAACCTTTACAATCAACAATTAATCAAGATGAAGCCGCTGCTCAAGGGGCTGCATTGGTAGCTGGTAATGTTAGAGTAAAATACACTGATATTCAACAACACCCAGTAACAATTAATGTGGAAAACAATCCATATACATGGAGAAAAGAATACCCAATGGCGAAGGATTTTATATTACCCTTTGAACCTGAATCTGATTTCACAGTCCATGCCAAATATTCTAATGGTACCCCAGTAGTCTCATGGCGTGTTTCTGGCATTGAAAATCCAGTATTGGTCCAACTCTCAGTAGCAGTGGACTCCTCTGGTATTCATCATTTGGATGAAGCGTACACAGTCGTCAAGAAGTCATCGGGTGTTATGGGAACCATAAAGAATGGCGGAAAGAAGAAACTCAAGACTGCCAAAGTTAAGAAATTAGCTATTACTGAGCAGGCATTCCGTTTGAATAAAGAACAGTTTGAAAAGTTAACACGTCTTGAGATTAAGATGAATAAACGTGATGAAGCAGTCGAGAAGACAGAGGAACGTAAGAATGAATTAGAAGAATATATTTACTCTGTAAGATCCAAATTGAGTGGTGCATATGAATCCTTCCCAGTAGATGTCAAAATTAAATTAGAAACTCTCTTAACAAAGACAGAAGATTGGTTATATGATGAAGGCTATGAAACAACGTTACAAGTTTACAATGCTAAATACGAAGAGATTGCTTCATTGGTTGAACAAGGTATATCGCCAAAGTCCAATGGTACTCCTCAAAAACTACAGAGTCCATCATTATCATTAAAATCACGCAGTAATTCTCCAAAGGGGCGCAAGAAGAATTCCCATCATCATCGGAAGAATCATCATCACCATCATCAGAAGACTGACAGGGATGGTGACATTAGCATGCATTAATTGCATCACATATATATGTACAAGTTTAATACACATTTTAATTACAAATATATATGACTTTCAAAAAAATATTAAAAGAGACATTTTATGTGCTGGTTGGTTCCTTTTTGTTTAATGCTTCAGATTCTCTCTTGCGCCTCTCCAACTTCTTCTCTCGATTGACTATCCTCCTCTTTCTTTCGAATTCGGCAAAAACTTTGATATATACAGGTATATCATTCCAACCTTCATCCTCATCCATCTCATATATAGCATTATTCTTTTTATTCTGAAGTTTTCTCTCCTTTGCCTCTAGGACTGACTTGGGTAAAGGAGTATCTCTCTTTGGGAATAAACTCCTTACATCGACAGCCCTCTTGTTCATTAATTCACGTTTTTGATCCCTTAATTGTGGTGGAATATTCTTTATATTCAGCCATTGTAAAGGTGGATTCCAATCAATGGGCCAAATTTCATTGGTCTCATTTATTTTCTTGGCAGCTAATTGTCTCACACGTTTCCATTCTCTAACGTCATCATTGTATAATTCCCAAACACAGTTCACACAGCCAGACATACAACAGTTGTCTGGTTCAAGGGGTCTGCTAGGAACCTCTACACCTGCAATCATACGAGGTGGATTCACAATCGTTCTGCTCGTGGATTGTGGTGCTTCTCCCTTGAGTCTACCTCCGAAGACTGTGGTCATCCTTTCCTCTGGGCTAGTAGTAATACCGCTTGTGTTTCCCTTAAAGAGCATTCCTCGAGTTGCGGTTCCATGTATAAAACGTGAGGAACATTTTAGGGCCCCAATTCCCTCCTTTGTTAGCATCATTTAGTAGATTATCTTGATATTATAGGGCAGCTTGTAAAAGTGATGATTTTTTATTCGGACTTGTTTTCTTGTTATCCAATGATATAAATGTAATAATATATATTAACAGAGGGGAAACGTATATAGAGATGGTTGTATTGAAAACAAGGTACATGAGGAGGCGCTACTAGAGTCTCTGCTTGCATTGCTCGAGGATATAATTCAGCTCTTCAAGTTCTCGTTTCATCTTCTTGAGACTCTTCAGCCCGCTGTATTTCTCCTTCAGAATCTCAGAGCAACTAAGACAAGTATTATAGTCTCTCAGGTAATAAAATCTGTGAATATACCCCATCATCACAAGTCGGTTGTGTTTTACCTCCAGATCAGCGTTATTGCCTGCTCTTAGCAAATGGTCAAAGGTCTCGCGAATCATGGCACCAGGTTCAGTCACGGCAGGCCCATGCTCAACCTCGTAAAAATGTGCTAGTTGCTCATCATAAGCTTCCTGTGACTGACCCTTCCGTATCCTTGCCTTTCCTGTACCCTTCTTGACAACAACTTCACCTGTCTCAGTGTTCAACGTGATGGGTTTTGTGATTGCTGCATTCGGCGTTCCACCAGATTGTCTAACACTAGCAGATATGCTCAGGGTCCCAATATCTATGCCTTCCATGCTTCCTTTATATTCTTCTGTCATTCTCATCTTGCTTTTAGTTGCTCATCTCTGCCAAATTTGCCAAAATTTGCCAAAATTTGTATGTTACCCGCAAAAAAAACCGTGGATGAAAAGTTGTTTATTAAATAACACATTGATTAATTAGCAGTGAAACTCAGTAAAAGCATAGCTAAACGAGAATAAGATGGGTAGTTACTTCAGTTCGATGTTTGATCGTCTCTGGGGCGTCAACAAGGAGCTCCGTATCCTGATCCTGGGTCTTGATGGTGCAGGGAAGACCACCATCCTGTATAGGCTTCAGATGGGTGAAGTCGTCACCACGAAACCGACGATTGGGTTCAACGTCGAGACTCTTTCATACAAAAACTTGAAACTGAACGTGTGGGATCTTGGTGGCCAGACCTCGATTCGTCCCTATTGGCGTTGTTACTATGCAGACACAGCTGCTGTAATATTCGTAGTAGATTCCACAGATAAGGATCGTATGGGAACTGCTGCAAAGGAATTGCATCTCATGTTGCACGAGGAGGAATTGCAGGATAGTGCCCTGTTAGTCTTTGCCAACAAGCAGGATCAACCAGGTGCGTTGAGTGCGAGTGAGGTCTCGAAAGAGTTGAACCTCGTGGAATTGAAAGATAGAAGTTGGAGTATCGTTGCCTCTAGTGCCATTAAGGGAGAAGGTATTACTGAGGGTCTAGACTGGTTGATTGATGTGATCAAGGAAGAGCAACTATAAGAAGTTTCGTTTGAAACTCTGCCCTCTTCCTCTTAATTCCCTTACATTTACCTCCTGACATTGAAATGTATATACATAAAACAGCTCTATACAAAACAGCATACGATATACAGATAGAGTGTACATATGATATTTGGCTTTGTGGTTCTGCTATATAATATATGTATATATATATACTATTTATATATATGTGGAAGAAATGAAAAAACGTTTAAATTACATGATACTACATATAATAATTTATGGAACATGTTTGGCAGATCGTGGAGATATGGGAGATCTCTCAGTAGATTGAGACCCATAGGTGGAATGGTGGCACTTTCGACTACTACTGCTCTCACTCATCATTTTTACAAGCCAATCGTTAGATGCGACACCCTTATTCCAGACCCCAGAGGTGATACATACGAAATGTCTCTGTACTATACCTCCATGAGGGAGCAACAGATGGCAACTAATGTGGTGACTGGATCACCCTTTCAGATGATGATTCGGGGAGCTCTGAAGCAACTTAGGGAATGTATAATAGAACCCCTATATACATGTCTTCGGTTTATAGAGTTGACCCTATTTATCATCCCTTTTGTTCTGGTATACCCTATACCATGCTCAAAGTCGAAGAAATTTGCATTAATACGTTGGACTTTAGAGTTCTTGGGACCAAGTTTTATTAAATTAGGCCAATGGGCAGCTACCAGAACTGATATTTTCCCCCAGGAACTCTGTGATACCCTGGGACAACTGCATAGTAATGTCGCTGCGCATTCCTTCTCCTACACTGAGAGACAACTCTGTGAATTGTTTCAAGTGAAAGAATTAGATGAGGTGTTTAGTTCAGTTGAGAGAAAACCAGTTGGAGCAGGGGCCATCGCTCAAGTTCATCTGATGGAGTTTAAGCCCAAGTTTGGAAATGGATGGTATGCTGTAAAGATTCTGCATCCAGGTGTTAGAGACACAGTGAGTAGAGATTTGAAAGTTATGAAATTTGTAGCAAAGTTGATTAATGCATTACCAAATATGGAATGGCTTTCCCTGCCGCAAGAGGTTGAACAGTTTGAGATATTGATGAATTTACAATTGGACCTAAGAATCGAAGCATTAAATCTTGTCAAATTTAGAGATAATTTTAAACAGTGGAACCAAGTTACATTTCCAGAACCCTTATTAAAGTATTCCAACAGGGAGATTCTGTTCGAATCCTATGTGGATGGATTGCCGATGGAGAGATTCCTTCAATATAAGGATGATCTGGGAGATGTAACATTAGCAAAGAAGGTCAGTGATCCTTTCGTGGATGCATTTTTGAAGATGTTAATTCTAGATGATTTTGTGCATGCAGATTTACATCCAGGTAATGTAATGATTAAATTTATTAAGACCAAGGGACATCAGATTATATCTACTAAAGAAGATAATGTCTCAATTATGAATCAAATTAGAGGCTCTACCGATTTTGTGGAAACCTTGAGGGAGACTTTGAATGAATATAGACCACAGATATGCTTTCTGGATGCTGGGTTAGTCACAGAATTGAACCATACAGATAGAATTAACTTCATAGATTTATTCAATGCCTTGGCTAGATTTAATGGTAAGAGGGCAGGTGAATTGATGATTGAAAGGTCGCGTACACCAGAAACTGCAATTAACAAGGAGGAATTTTCACAAAAGGTCTCAATGTTAGTTGATAACGTTAAGAAACAAACTTTTACTCTTGGAACGATTTCTATAGGTAACTTATTAGAACAGATGTTAACAATGGTTCGTTCACATCATGTCCGTATGGAAGCCGATTTTGTCTCGGTTGTTGTAGCCATCTTATTACTAGAAGGGATTGGTCGACAACTCGATCCAGATCTTGATTTATTTGAAAGATCTATTCCAATACTACGTGATTTCGCATTGAGTCATGAAAAGAGTAGCATATTAGCTGATGCGAATACATTGACTTGGTTGGGAGTCTGGTTTGGTTTAGAGATAAGACAACTAATGACCTTGTCTGTCAAACAAATGTACAATTTACTCAGGACTGATCAATTGTGTCCAAATTACTAATATTTCTACAAATGCACGGATCATGACTAATATAAAGTTACATGTAATAACATTCACCTCTTCCGTATATAAAAAAATAAATAAATGAATAATGATGAAAAATATTACAGCGGAATATAAGTATTATAAATTTATATAATTTTTTGATGAGACTATGATTGTTTTGAATCTCAAAATTGAATAATTAATTCGTTTTGTTTTTAGTTATGAAGGTGCAATGTACTATTATAATAGGGTTTCACCTAATGCACATCTAGCAATGGCACAACCTGCAGAGATAGTGTCAGAAACATGGATATCGTTGACAGCCAAGTCTGGATTGGTCTCGACAACATCTAAACTGACCAAGTTACCGGTTTCAGCTAGTCGTTCTACCAAGAATAACCCTTCCCTTAAAGTTAAGCCACCTCTAACAGGAGTACCAGTAGCTGGAACGAATAATGGATCGACAGCATCTACATCGTAGGAACACATAATTGGACCTTTGCCATCCTTTTGAACTGCTTCCATGGCCATCTCAACGACCTTGTTGATACCATATCTATCAATGTGATGCATTGAGAAAGCAGTAATCCCTAAGTCCTTGATAATTTTCTTTTCAGCGTCGTCGACATCTCTTAAACCAATGTATGCAATTTTGCTGGGCTTTAAGTTCTCTGGACACCAATCGAAGGAGTTTGGCTTATCATCACCCTTGTTTAAACCCATTAAGAAGGAAACTGGACAACCGTGAAGGTTACCTGAGTCAGTGGATTCTAAAGTGTTAATATCAGCATGGGCATCAATCCAAAGCAAACCAGCATCTGGATATTTGTCTAAAACAGCAGACACAGTACCAATGGCAATTGAGTGATCACCACCAAGGGTCAATGCAAATCTACCTTCGTCCAATACCTTCTTTACTGATTGATAAATCTTATTTGTTGTGTCTCCAACCAAATTGGGTCTTCTAGCGTTCTTAAACTTGTCAGTGATCTCATCTCTATCCATCAACTTCATAAGTTTATCTTCATCTAGTGCATGCTCAATTTCAACATCCCAGCCGAGGCCCTTTAGGTCGTTCTCTAACCCATTTTTCAACATGTATCTGGGACCCTTCTCGACACCAGGCTTACCTTGGCCACCGCAGAATGGAGCGCAGACAACAGAGAGCTTCTTCTCTGGAAAATAGTTGTAGTGTGGTTCAGAATCAATCATTGTGTTTTGGTTGGTTTCTCTATTAAAAAATGAGGGGAAACAAAGAAAAGATCGACTGAGATTGTCCCAAACATTGCGGGCTTATATACTTTTCAACCCCGCTTGTTATTTCTCTTAGCAAGCATTGCACTCTCCTGTTCTTGCTCTTAAAGGTGATCGTCGGATTATTAAATCTTGACACATTTTCGGTCTGATTTTTGCGGGGCGCTAAAAGAAACTCAAAGCGATCGCCGAGGTAACGGAAACCCATACCGATGTCTTTGAGGATGGAAACAAATAGCGAGGGAAAGTGTCAGCGAGAGTGTCACAAATTGTTGTCGTCGTATTGTAATAGAGAGTCATGTAGTTATAAATGAAGAGCTGATAAAGAATGAGACGTGGAAGATTTAGAAGGAAAGAATGGTTTATGCCGAATACCCATGCCCAAGAATATTGTCCTTTGTTTTGACGGTACTAAGGAGAATTTTGGTCCTCAGCCCTTTTCTAACGTATTGAAATTATACAGGTTACTCGACACGAAAGAACAATTTTGTTATTATCAACCGGGTATAGGTACTGCTGCTGATTTTGATCCGGTGGATGATCTTAGAAGGAGGTTCACTGTTTCGAGTTTAAAGAACTGTCTTGATTCCATGTTTGCTACCTGTTTGGATGAACATATCCAATCTGCATACCTTTGTCTCATGAAGCACTATGAAGTAGGTGATTCCATCTACATGTTTGGCTTTTCACGTGGTGCTTTTATTGCAAGGGTTCTTGCTGGGATGCTTGAAAGAGTTGGCCTTTTGCATGAGGGACTTGAAGAAATGGTAGGTATGGCCTGGAGGATCTATGAAAGATGGGAATTCGCTGAGCAACCTAGTCAACCAAATTATACAACCACATTGATTGAGGAATTTAGGAAGACTTTTTGTAGAGAGGAAGAAATTAGGATATATTTTCAGGGATTGTTTGACTCCGTCAACTCTGTTGGTTTGTTAAGAGATCGGTTATTTCCTTGTACTCAGAGAAGTGTGATAGTTGATCATGTTAGACATGCAGTGTCCATTGATGAAAGAAGAGGAAAATTTAAACAATTATGCTTTACACCAAACCCTTACACTCCAGAATTATTCTCCCTCAATTATAAACCTTATGAAACTGAACCAATCCCAATGTTTTTAACTAGTTCAAGTGTGTCAAGCGTAGATCTTTTACCTAAAAACTTTTCTGAAGGTCTACAGACTAATTTACAAAACCCACTAATAACATACACAGTTCGAAGGTGGGTTGGAATTTCAATCAAGAGGAGGGTCCTTACTGAATCAAATTCATCACTTTGGAGGAAATTATTTGGTCTCCCTCCAATATGGGAGCCACCTCCACAAGATGATTTGATACAACAGGTAAATAACTTTATCTCTAACATCGACCCAAAAACTTCTAAGGATGTGGAGTGTTCAAGAAAAACCATTGAGGGAACCTTTCAAATTCAGTCCCTATCCTCGATTGGAAATAGTACCACTTCATTGGCGTCAGACAGTACACTTACGGCGGATCTAGTTGAGAAATGGTTTCCAGGTGATCATTCGGACATCGGAGGTGGATGGGCAATGGATTGCAAAACCAAAGATTGTCTTTCAAATATATCATTGCGTTGGATGTTAGCCGAGGCAATTAAGCATGGCGTCATGTTTAAACCAGGTTCAATAAATCGATTTGCCAATAAATTTTCGTCAATTGGATCCCTCTGTGCTATTAGTCATGATTATCTACGTTTCAGGAAAATACACTCTCACTTGAATGATTTTGGTGAGAATATAATGGATGTAGAGGAATATGTCAAGAGACAATTTCTTGAGAGTTTAAAAATTGATCTGGAGACAAGAAAATCAAGGGACTCAATGAGTAACCTAGACAATGTAATAGGTAAAAAATTATTGTCATTGAATTGTGGACATTTGAGTAAGTTTTTCTCTCTGATATGGTGGATTTTAGAGTTCTTACCAATAGGGTTAAGAATTGAAAATAACGTAGGAATATGGAGAAACGTTTACATTCCAAATCTTGGAAGAAACAGATGTATACCGAAATATGGAGATATGCATTGGTCAGTATTTTGGAGGATTAAATTTAATAAGAATTACAAACCGAAAAATTTACCTGATTATGTTTTAGAATTGATAAAGAAATTTGAAGACAAGAAATGTATGAGCATCGAAGATGGGTCACATATTTTTTCAATTATGCCAATGTTTCCTAGTAATCTCCCCATAAATAGGACGGGATTTGAATTAGAGTTGGAAAATTTCAGTGGGATTGTTAAATTTCAATATTATGAAACTTTAAAGAAAATAAGTGTTTGGGAGGAGATGCAATGGAAAGAAGTACCTGACGACTTGAAAGCAATATTGGAAGAAAACCCAGATCTCTGAACCTGGTATAAAAAGGGAATTATTGCTCGAATAAATATATATTGAATAAATAATAATAGTAGATGTACAGATAAATAAAAAACAAGTAAGATATGTATATAACAAAAAGAATAGTATTATTAATTATCAGATGGCATGATTTTTTTATCAATGACAATGAATAAACCTAACCAATAATAACCTTTTCACCTTCAAATTCGTAAGCAGGAATTTCCAGGTTCAATGGAGCTGGTCCCTTTCTAATTCTACCGGAAATATCATAATGGGAACCGTGACATGGGCAGAACCAACCACCGAAATCACCGGATTCACCAATTGGGACACAACCCAAATGTGTGCAAATACCCAACATAATCAACCATTCAGGCTTCTTAACTCTTTCAGCATCAGTTTGTGGGTCCTTTAAGGAACTTAAGTCCACTTCGTTAGCTTCTTCAATTTCATGGGTTGTTCTGTGTCTAATAAACACTGGCTTACCTTGCCATTTGACAACGACGTTTTTACCTAATGGAATGGTAGCTAAATTAACTTCAACCTTAGCCATAGCCAAGACATCAGCAGAGGCACTCATGGAGGATAAAAATGTTTCAACAGTGGATTTGGCACCTGCAGAGGATAGTAAACCCATGGAACCAACCATAAAGTAAGTAAAGACTCTAGTTCTGTCTGTGTTTCTGTCTTCCTTTAAAACATCGCTAAAGTTTTGAGCACGGTAAGTAGATTTAGCGACAGCTGTGGTAGTAGATAAGTTTGCTACAGCTAGGGGTCTTAGTGTGTTGATGGCGGTAGGACTTCTTATTAGCTTGGTTAGCATGGTTTGTATAATGTGTTGTTAGTGTATGTGAAAAGGTACAATTGACCGCAAAGTGTAAAAAATTGTTTCTTAACTCGATGGAGATCTGGTCACTTGTTAACGATGTATCCGAAGTTGATGCAACTCTTATATATTATCTATGGGGAAGACTAAGAAAGAGAGATTTTGTCACACGTGATTTCAGAGTCCGATAAAATCTGGAGGATTTCATTGGCTGTAAAATTTAGTGTGGAGTGTGGGTTTTAAAAAAATTAATAACTTGTGTTCGATTCTCGGAGTGGGAAGTAATTTTGCGATACGTTTTGGGTCTGGAATTTTTCAGTTATGTATGTAACGTATGAAGGTCATTGCAGGTCATCGAGAAGATGTCAAAAGCTTTATTGACGAATTAAGCCGGTCAAATGCCGGGATTTACATTGAAACCTTTACAAAACGAGGCTATAGATGTTGTGGATGTAGAACTATCCAAAAGATGCACCCCCCAGCTTAGGATACTGTCCCAGAGAAATAAAAATGTCAGCTCAAAGACATTGGGTATCCAGAGGTTAGATGCCAGTAGACAGCTGATTATCCAGGACAAACACTTGCTGCTTTTTGACGGAGATGTATTTGTAAAGGCAGTGATGTATCTTGAAGATGATATTGAATTTGGTAACAGTTCAGTTCCAAAGGACGATGGGGAGAATGTACGACAAATATATCTTCTAACAAACCTACTTAATGTCAAAAAAATAGATGTGTCGGGAAATCAAATAAAAATTGAAACCATATGTTCAGTTAGGGGAGTAGCTCAGAGGGAATATCAGATAAATGAATCTATGACGCTTTGTGAATACTATGACGAATCATTGTACTTCTGTCTTGGTAAACGATTTATTTTCAAAATAGATTTGCGAAATAATAACGAGTTTGTACATGTCACACATTCAATGGACCCAACTCAGACTTTGGTACGATTCAAATGGATAAGGTCCAATATAAACACAACATATTTTATTTTGCTAAAGAATAAACCAACAAATCGTGGATCCGCAACATATACATTGGATATAAAAGGATCAATTCATAATAGAAAACACTCATACTCAATTAATGTTACTAATATTAATGATATATACATGACGGAAATCCCTGATCGTGGAATCCTTGTAATTACATATGATTTATCATTGCTGCTTGACAATGATGGTGCGTTGATTCACAGATATACAAACTTAAACTCAAGAATACTTAAAGATATTTTACCGTCAAGTAATCAACCTGATCTTTTATGTTCTTCTAACTCTATTATCTTATACACGAAATTTGGCGAAATAATAACTGCGACACTTAATTATTCAGAAAAAAATTTAGATTGGAGACTACCCAACGGTGGGACTGTCAAATGTTTGGATAGAGATCATAATGAATTGGTTTTGCTGATGACAGCGATTGATGAAACCAAATTTTTACTCGTGACTAACAAGGGGAATATCCTTTCACTTAATTATTTTCAGAATGACACTGTGAGGTTTCAGCACATCTTTCCAAAAATAGATATACCATATTCTTATGAAGATAATATTTACAAAGATGCCAAGGCAATCAGTAACTACGGGACACAATTGACGACTATAATGTATCTTGGTGAGGATAATATAAATAATAGAGGATTTATAGAATTGGAAGAGTACTCGCTTGGAAAAACCTGCAAGAAGATATCTAAAATTAATATTTCATGTAAGGAAATATTACCGATTACCAATTTTTGGAATTTTTCCAATGCTAATAAGATGAAACTTCTTCATGGAGGGTACATATACGAATTAAATTCTGAATTTGGCAAAAGTCCCGTGCGTAGAGAAGAATTTTATTACACATATATGTGGTTAATGAGAAATGGAAAATCCATATCCTTTACTGAAGAGACAATTTGGGTGTCTGAAGTTGTAAATTTAAGCAATCATGATGAAATAGTACTAATATTGAGTAAAAACGGTACTGTAATAATAAAAAATCTGACTACATTATCAGATATATATTCTCGCAAACATTCATTTACGAGAAGTTGGAATATAGTAGCAACTGCATGTATTCATGAAAATGGACAGTTGTTACTTCTTATTAATGAAGATGATTGTTTAAAATTTTACAAAGATGGTAAAATGGTTTCTAGTCTTTCAAATAATGATACCATTATTTCAGAATTATGGATTGCACCAATAAACTCTGACTCATCTGTACATTTACTGATTCTATTTAGTAATGATGGAAGTATTGTTATTTATTCAGATAACTTTACGAATGTGGAGTTAAAAATTGTTTCACCTAACAGAGAAAGATATAGGCCAGTCCAATTCCAAACTAACGAAGATTTTATATTAGTGTACAATACGAAAGAGACACTTTATATTGACTTGAAAAATCTTACGGTATTTCATGTTAATTTACCGAAGCAACTGTTGATCCTAAAAAGCAAAACTATTAATGAGAATGAATATATTTTGACAGCATTGGATACTCATTATGATTTTTATGAAATTATATTAAAAGATCCCCAACAATCATTGATGAAAACTATTTCAAGGACATACCTTCCTGATGATACCATTCCTTGCAGAATTTTACCATTAAATGATAATCATTATTCTGTATTAGTGTTATTGAGGAATAACAATAGCAGGAAGACATATATTGCATCTTGGAACCTTAAAAAAAGGGGAATTGAGAAAGAATATATAAGTTTTGATGGAGAATGTACAAATTTTCTTTTGAAATCTTTATTTGATAGTAATGACATTAGTGGCATTAAAGGATTTTCATTTTTTATAGAGTATCTCATTCTCTATTACATTGAAAATGGACAACCAAAATTTAATTTACTAAAATTCAGTTCTAAAGACAAGACAATGGAACTAGTACAAAAGCAAAACTTAAAATGTATTGCCAGAAACATACTTGTGACTTCTAAGGGTTCGAAAAATATTAATATTACCTTTCTTGGGACAGAAAATGTTGAATATGAAATGTTTATGAATGGTAAGAATATGAAACTAACTTTGAAAAAATCGCTTGAAAATTCCCAGAATCACATTGAAAACTACATATATGGTGGATTTTACAAGGATGGTGACTTAAGAACATTCGATGCGTCAGGCACTGTCAATTTAATCAATATAGGTTTGTTAGAAAACGAAGAGTTTAATACATTATTGAAAGGGCCAAATTTACTTGGTAATGACTTTGGATATAAAAATTTCTTTATTCGACACTTTGCCTATAAAAAGGTAGTTAATAGTCCATTTAATAATTTTCGGGAAAATATACATAGTGATGTTGATGATAATATCTCATTGATGAATAAAATGATTCGGGCATTATCAGTGAAATCGGAAGACAAATGTATGATATATTATGCCTTTGTTGGAAGTGATAATATTGTATATGTTTTTACTAGTTTTCCTGGTGACAAGCTTAACAACCATGCAACTCCGTTATTGAAGGCAGAACTAGGTTCAAGTGTATCGAGTATTATATCTATTAGAGATGAGTTTTGTAGCATTCAATGCGAAAGCACCAAATCTGTTCAAAGATATAAAAAGGGAACCCCACTGTTTTTCCTCCTAACTACAGAATCGAAAAAATATTTAATTGCCGAACATGCTGGAAATATTGATATTTAAATCTGTGAATGTTTGGGATATCTCCTAGTCAGTACAATCTTGTTTTTAGCATGATCTAGCTAATTGTTACTAAAACTAGTATTGCTAGTATTTTTGTCCCATATGAAATTGTTGAATAGATTCTCTAATGTTTTCTCGTTTTCCTATTCTGTATTTGTTTAATTACAAATGTTTCCTAATACACTACATAATTATGTACATCTATGCATTTTAATCCTCATGCCATTTACCAACCTTTCTATAATCAGCGTATAAGGATTTGAAATACTGTTTACCTGGACTGTCCAATATTCTACTCACCATATTAAGTTCATTCTGTGATAATAAGTCAAGCATTGTATAAGTACTTGGAATCAATTCTTTTCTAATGTGAGGATCCAAAGGTGAAGTGATTGATAGATGAATGTACTTAATTAACAGCACAGGTAAGTATTTTCTGATAGCCCTTCTGATCATGCTGATCTTTGAGTTCAACCCATTTTGTTTCTTGTTATTACCTTGGTTGTTCGAAATATTTGTTGATGGTTCACAAAAATTGGTTATTAATCTTGCTAGAGATTTTGCAGACTCAACTGACAATCCATTTTCCTTATTTTTGAAAATTAATTCTAGATATTGGCATAATAAGGAATTAACCAGGTGTTGACGGCTGGATAATTTGACCCTATGAATCAATAATATATTGGAAATCAATTTCGTGCTGCTGATGAAAATATCATCATTAGCTGTTTCATCTTTATAGACAAGGTTCATTTCAAGACACATGGGGAATATCATTTCAATACAATACTGAGTAAACAGCCAAGGCTTAGAGGCTTGTAAATTTTGTATGGTTTTCATTAATGATAATATTAAATGCCTGAGATGCTTGAAATGAGACATATTTGTATAAAATTCGGAAATGAACTTCACAAATAAATGAGAACCAATTACATTTTCCTTAGTAATTTTTTCAATTTGGATTTGAGATAGTTCAATTAAGCTTTCGCAGAACTCTTCTGTTGTGTTCTCCTTTAAAGAAAAAATTGTTGATGCAAAACCTTCATTAAAATCGTCAAAGCCATACTTCAGCTTTGCATCTATAACAGATTCAACGGATGATATTAATTTATCTTTGCCAGCACCTGCACTTCTCACAATCATATATTGAGCATATAAATATTCCAATTTATTTTCATAAAATTCAGAATATAGCAGAAATATACCATCTAGTAATTCAGATCTAGTGTTCTTGATATCATTCCCAATGTTTTGCATCAATGTAAAAATTACATATTTGGCATTTTTTGAGTCTTGTTCATTGTATTGTTTGTCTTTAAATACTGCATAAAGGGATAACAGTAACCAAGACAATAATTTTTCGTCTTTCTCCACCTTAATGTTTTTTATCTTTTCTATGACAGTATCAATAAAAATTCTTCTTAAGTCATTAACTAGTTCCATTTTAGACAACTTGATAACAGATGTTGCCATCTGAAAAAATGTTATATCAAACTTCTCTTTTTTGATACCAATTATTATCTTTTCAACAGTATTCTTAATAAAGGTTTCACTCACAGTTTCCTTTGATTGCGAGATATGGTTAGTCCAAACCTTGTTAAAAACGAAGTCATCGTGAACATAGGTCTCTTCGGAGCATAATTCTATCATCTTTCTTGCCATTTTATAGACAACATCAAAATTACTTTCCAAAGTTGTTCTGAAAGTTGGACTATTCAGTAAATGTGCAACCAATTTAAAATCATCATTTGAAAGCAATTCTTTCGCAGATATGTTATCTATGAGCTCCATTCTTAGAGTTTTAGTAGTACATTGTAGTGGAATCTTTAATAGGTAGGCTACATTGACTTCATCAGTATATTGCTGTGCTAGATGTTGAACCAAGCTATGCATTATATTGTTTTCTTCAAAGAAATCATCATTCTCAAAGAATGTATCAAGTAGGTTTCTATTTTCTTCCAATAATAGAACGTCAATGAGAATATCAATTTCCTCTTTAGTAAAAACAAAATTAATCAAGGAACTCCAGTTGGTAAAAATATCTTCCAAAATTTGACCTTGAACAACATTATCGCAATTTTGAAAAAAAATCATAAATCTTCCTATAACAAATGAAAACTCAAAGTCCTTATATTCTCTTAATTTGAAAAAATAATAATAAAACTCTTTGGAATTATTTTTACTGTCGGATAGAATATCATTCAAAGAATCTTCAGAAATAGAGTTGATTTGTTCTAATGGAATAATGTCATCATATATTTCCATAATTAGATATTTAACCTCCCAAAGGCTTGTGAAATTTTCTGTTTCAACTTCAAAAAATTTTGTAAAAATCAATTTCAGCTCAGGTAAAACAGTATATGATAGTTTTAGCAAACCCTCAAGGAAGATCTTCAAAACTAAAAGAGAAAGTTGATTAGAAGTATCGTTGATAACCAAGTCTACAGCATTGGACATGATCTCTTTAAGCTGACTAGTTGAGAGGGAAGACATATTTTTAGAAAGTTGTTCTGTGAAATCATTATCGGTCAAAAATATTGACAGCTTTTTGTTTGAGTGCTTCTCACAGTACAACTGCCATTTCTCCAAGAATTGTGGAAATTCTCTTGCATTGGTATGACAAGAAATTAATTTGTTCCATACGATAATAATTGATTTATCATACCCACCCTCCATTTTATTCAATGCTAGAAGGTCCATTAACAAATCAGAATATTTGATACCGATTTCAATGTCTAAATCAAGTATATGACCAATTAATACCCAAAAATAGTTATTATAGTCATTTTCAAAAGAGGAAACTTCCAAAGTCTTTTTAAATAAAGTTTCTAAAAATTCCTGTGAAATCGTTTTCTTGGATAATGATAATTCTTTTAATAAAATCGCTGTAACAGATGGTTGGACATCAACAATTAATTGAAATAATGTTTCTAATTGCTTAAAATTTTGTTTTGATAAATACAAAATGGACTTTTGGAATAGCGCTACAGCAGAATCATGGTCAATACTAGTCTGGTTTTTCTTGAAGAATGTTTCCAATAGCTTTGTGGTATCAGAGTCTTTACTGAATAAATATTGGCCCAGGTACTTGGAAAGTTTATTGGTGGATGGCATATTTTTTTCTTCCAAGCTAGATTGTGAAATATATTTCATTGTTGGTAACAGTAGAGTATTACAGAAAACTGTAGACATCTTGTTGCTGATTTCAGTGACATTTTGTAGGTCGCAAAGTGTAATTATTTGATTAATTAAATCATCTCTTTTTAAGTCGGTAAACTCTAGTTCAGAAACCTTGAGCATCAATTTTAAAACATCGGCGAGGATGTTGCATGCTTGTTCTAAGGAGACTTCTATGGTGGAAGTAGAATTTACTAAAGTACAGGTTTCTAATAAGTTTGGTAAATAAGCAGCTGTATCTATATCTTCCAATTTAAGAGTTTGTATTAGTAAGTTGACGAACTTTAAATTTTTGAATAATTTCTTTAAAATAGCTTCATCATTAATTGCAACCCACATTTCGTTGAATAACTTCCAAATATTGAAATCCTTCTTAAAGTCAACCCTTTTTTGATCATTCCATCTGTCTTGAATCAATTCAAATACAAAGATCTCCTTATTTGGAAAGTAGAAATCTAAATCATTAAACTTGGATACAATTTCGCATATTTGATCAGTTGTAGTAGCCTTATTACGCAGCAATCTAGTAAGACCCTCAGCAGATTGCGGTAGGGTCATTGCTCAAATTCTATCTATATTATTGATGGGTAGGTATGTTTATACTCTGTGAATTCCTTAATTTTACCAATACAACGAAACATCTAAGCAGTAAATAGAAAACTTCAATATGTCGAGATGAGCATCGCAAATTTTTCATTTTCAAATTTTCATTTTTTGGCACGTGAGCACATTTTGTAATTTTTTTCTGTTCATCAAGAACTGAAAACAAATACTAGAAACCGAAACTGGTTTGGACTAAAAGAGAACTAATTTATCAGTAGTCTAATCTCGAAATTTAGGCTAATCTAAATTGAAAGAATTACAAGTACAGCCATGTATCAGGATACCAAAGATTTGTTGATGGACGTCGATGCCATGGATTTTGTTAATGATTACGAACCAAAATCGAATGTTGACATCACAGGTAATGACATGGATGTCTCAAATAGTTTATCTGAAAATAGCGATGAAGGAGATGAAGAGCCATTCCAAAGAGATCCAGTGACAGGTGATATTTTGCTAAAATTAACCTCTAATAAATATTTACCGTTAAAGCACAATGAGACTGCTAAACTAAAATTTAAATTAGGTCCCTTATCCTCGCAAAACATGGCATATATAACTGAAAAGGACCAATACAAATTATATCCAGTTAAATTACCAGAGGTTGATTTATCTATGGAATATTCTAACTATGTTTGCAAATTGTTCGAGATATATAACAGTTTGGGTGAGGATAGAATTTTTTCAGTGCCAACAATTGGTTTGGTCGTATCTGGCTATGAAAAACAACATGCTGCTGTAGTAAATCTAGCTATGGAATCAATCATTACAGAATTGGAAATTTTCATTGCATCGATCCAAGACGACAGTGCTTCTATTGACAGGTACTTGGAATTAGAAGAATCCCTGACTATATTAAATTGTCTCAAAACAATTCATTTCACAAAAGACTCCCCAGATGAACAGGGTGTACGAAAGAGTTTTATAGATGGGTTATTGAATTGGGTTAACCGTTCAGATGGTGAACCAGACACAGAATTTATTGAACAAGTCTTTTCCATGGAGAGAGCTGATAAACCAGTCTACCACAATGAAATCTTTTGGAAGTTGCTTAATCAATTACTATTAAGAGGACTATTTGAACAGTTTATTGGCTGTATTGAAAGATCAAGGATAATGGAATATTTGCAAGGTACATGTGAAGTTTCTTGTAATGCAATTACAGATTTACTTGAACTTATCAAGCAATATCCACTTGATTCCGAATCAAACTTTAGAGAATGGAAAGCATTGACTTTGGAACTAAGTCATACTTATTCTAATTCAGAGACTAACGTGTCAGGAGAATTACGTGATCATGTTGAGGATACATTACTTGTAGCTAGTGGTGACAAATCTAAGATTTTAAATTATTCCAAGACATGGTACGAATCCTTTGCCGGGTTTTTATTATATTATATCCCATCCTTGGAACTTGCTGAAGAATATCTAAATCTTTCTGTAGCAAGAAATCCAATTAATATTACTAGTAACTGGGAACAAGCATGTGTCAGTATTATCAATGGAACAATTCATTCTATCTTACCTATTTTGGAATCATTAGACCATTGCACAAGTGCATTTACTGCTGGTATCTGTGAATCCAAAGGTTTGTTAGAGAATATTTACACCGATAATGAGGACGATAGCATGGGTGCCTATGGAAACCAGAATTGTTACTTAATTTCTGAAGATTTATTTTCTTGTAAGAATGGTATGGCCTGTTATATGCTGAATGATTTTGCACTTGAATTATGCTCATATGCAGATAGAGAATTATGGTCAGTTGCCATTGGTTTGTTAGCATTATCTCCTACTGAGACTTCAAGTGCCACTAAGATGGCAATTGGCGATCTATTACCTAGATATCCATTCAAGACCAACGATGATATCGAATGGATGTTAAGTGTATGTGCCGAGTGGAAACTTCCATATGTTGCCAAATCTTTATATACAATGCTGGGTAGTTCAATGATGTATGAGGGTAAGACCATCGAGGCTATGACAAATTTCAGTAAAGCAGGTAAATTCAATTTAGTTAAAGAATATTCATGGACATTATTTGAGGCTTCTGTGATGACTGGTGCCCCCTTGGAGGACGAAATACTGAATGCTATTGTTAAGAGCAATGACTTTACCCATGATGATACTATTATAATCTCGCAAGATATCCTGGATAACTTAGTCACGAGTGCAATGAGACAGACATTGGCACCATATGCAGTGCTTTATAGATTTTACGAGGCCAAAAACAACGAAGATTGGAATGAAGCATTAGCGTTATTAACCACGTTGATAGATTTTGAATATTTACCGAATTACTATTTGGTTATGTTAATAGCTAAATTCCTTTTCCCGGTTTTCTTGTTGGATGACACAAAGAAAATAGAGGAATCTATGATTTTAAGCATAATAAAGGCCTTAGAAGATAAATGGGACTCCGATGACATCAAATCTCAAAATATATTTAGATCGGTATTAGAAAATGATGAAGCATTAGTTGAGATTTTACCAGGTGATTTAAAGAAATTAATTAAGGTTGTTAGACAAAAGTTAAACTTCAAGCTCTGTCAGGAGTTTATGTAAGTAGTAATATAAATCAAGTTATTTTTTCTTTAATAGATATATTATCCATATAACGGTAAATGTAATATAATCAAGACCCAAAGAAGTAAGTTTAATTGCATGACTTTGAATCAAAATTGGTTATTTTTATAGTATTTTTATTTTTTGAAGAATAAACTAGTTCAGTTATATAACAACTATGTAGTTTGGTGTATAAATTTTTTTTCTTGGTTTGTGGGATAAGTGTTAAAGTTTGTTATATATGCAATGGACGAAAAACAAGAGACATATAGTTCAAATTTAACAAATGACGTCTTGAGTAGCTCTAGAGTTTAATAGTAAAGCGACAATTAAACCATATAAACCTAAAACTTCAGCGAAAATCAAGATTAAAATCATACCGACGAATAATCTTGGTTGTTGAGAAGTACCTCTAACACCAGCATCACCAACGATACCAATGGCAAAACCAGCAGCTAAACCAGAGAGACCAACAGAAAGACCAGCACCTAACTGAATGAAACCAGTGTATAAAGCTTGTTGTTGACCAAGGGAGTAACAGACTAAGACAGAGACAACTAAACCGTAAATAGCAATAATACCAGCCATAATAACTGGAACAATGTTCTTGAATAATAAATCTGGTCTTAGGACACAGGTGGCACAGATACCGACACCAGACTTAGCAGTACCGTAGGCAGCACCGAAAGAGGTGAAGATGATGGCAGCGGCGCAACCCATGGCACCGAAAAATGGAGCATAAACTGGACATAAATCACTCATTGTCGTATATTTATAATGTTGAGGCGGTTTGTTGTTAGTCTTTTAGTTTTGATATACAATTGAGACAAAAAGTATAAAGCAAGTCAATGATTTTATAATAAGTAAAAAAAGAGTTGCTGCATCTTGCTATTGCTGCTTTCTGCTGTTGCTGCTGCTTAATTTTTGGTGATAACTTTTTCATGCAGCAACAAAAAAGGACGGGTAACTATTTGGTAAGAATTTTACTCAATCATATAATATCGTCTTTTACGAACATATAATTCTGAATGTAAAAATAAAACTAGCGCTGCTCGGTTTCGATCCGAGGACATCAGGGTTATGAGCCCTGCGCGCTTCCACTGCGCCACAGCGCTGCTAATTTTTAGATTATTGAATTTATTTCTGGTATTAGTACGAAGTAGCTACGTAATTTTATATCACCTGAAAATCACATGATTTTTATAACCTCAGTCAGATTATTCTATTTAACATATATGGATTATATCAGAACCAGATTTAAGATTTTACATCTCCTATTAAATTCTAACCAAATTTGAAGGTCAAGATATTATTAAAACAGGTATTCGTGAAACAAAAACGGTTAACAACTTTGATTCAGAGTTGATTGAGTCGAATAAAAACACTGATTTTAGACCCCTAGTAGCTAAAGAGAGATAATAGAGAGATGTTCAAACCATGTGCAAAAGTATTCCAATAATGAACAGCATATTCCACAACAATTATATCGGAATATTCTACAACAAATATATTGTTCAGATTAAAATATTCTAGTATTTATAAAGGAAGAGGTGATGTTAGCAAAAATATTTGGACTTAATCACACACATGACTTTGTATGAATACCGTATATTCCAAGACTTCTGTAAGCCTCTATATTTAATTCACTAAATATGTTAGACTCATTTAAATCAATGGAGTCAATAAAAGTCCAATTGCTATATTCTTCATTGCTAATATAAACATAAACCTAAATGGATTTGGCAAATAAAAATATAAAGACACTGTTTTGAAAACTAGATGAAGCATCTTGTATGGTCCAAAGGTTGAAGCTACAGCCTTTCAGACCGACAATTAGGTATAGCCTATATTAATATTATGATTTTCATAAGATTCTGCTACACCATCAAGCTGCTCTGCGGCTATTGTATTTGATTTAGCGTTATGCATAGTACTGCACACATCGAGAATGTTCCTTGACAGTTACTAGAATCCCTCTTTGTGTTTAAAATACAAACATTAGTCCTATCAAAAAGAATATATATTTTAGCTTGTTCAAGGACATGGAGTTTTGAAGTTTCAAAATTTCTGTTACGTGGACTGTGTCAATTGATAGCATTTTTTGGTACGTATTCTCTCCAGAATTAGTAGTTTGTCAACCATGCCTGCCCCAATGCCAACACACATTAGGTCAAACAACTGTAGCGTGGCCACAACAGCTATTGTGCCTATAGATCCCATGTCTAAAAAATATTCACCCTTTTTGTCTTGTTCTGACTCCTTTAGGCCATAAAATAGAGGACATTTGTTCATCAAATAGCAATCACCACTAAAGACCAACTTAAGAAGAGTTGTGCCTAACACTACTAGTCCAGCTGCCTCAAGTGGCCCACAATCTACTGCTAGACCATGAGTAACTCCTATAAATAGTACAATTCCAATCAGCAGGATATCTTTCATATTAATGTTTTTTTCCAGCATTGTTCTTCGATCGTATATGATATATAATGTCTAAAGTAAGGTAACGTTAATTCTAAAGTAAGCACTATTGGCTTCATTTATAGCCCAATTGTAATAAAAATGGTGCAATCGCCTATCTTGATTATAAAGTCGTTAATTGACGATAAAGTAAAGCAGTCTTAATTATACCGTTTTCTAGTTCTCTATAATTTATTACCAGTCTAATGGAATCATCTTTCTTCTTGCTCGAAAGCATTGGGGACAAGAGGGACTTATTCTGCCAACAATGAACTTTCTCGTGAGTCGCTCCTAATCTAAACTCGGAGTCAGTGTATGATGATTTTGAAATGCTGGGTTTCATTTCCTCCTTCGACACCTGCTAATAAATGTATCATTCATTACTACTAGTATAAAATAGAATGTCAGTAACCGTAGTAGCGAATTTAAAAAGTAGTGCGTCAGACAACCTGGGACAGACGCAAGTGTCATATACTTTACTAGTACCGGGTACACAATAATAAAATAATCAGACAAGTCCCTATTGACATAAGCAGCGACGGTAATCTTCAAATCAGCTATTACTGAACGATAATTAATAGTCAGTGCACATGTACAAACAGTAGAAGTAAGAAAAACCTTTCCATATGTAAGGAGGTATTAAGTAAATTATCTGGTCATAACCTTATGCAAAGGGAGAGTTAACAGATAGGACTGGTAGTGTCACATTCAATAATATAGCACCCAAATATTTTGATCAATCTGTAGAAAGTGTTCCATAACTTCCATTCATCTTCAATTGTACAATGTCATAAGGGAGTCATTACCGTCCATCACAATACGGAACACTTTATTCCCCCAGTGCCGCGAATTTTCCCAATTTTTCATAACACATAAAATAGCATCAATATGCATATAAAGATGGCCATTGAAAACAAATGCTATTTCTCCCTTTATCAGGCAGCAAATGGCTCTTTATTGAACTCAGCATTGTTCCTCAAATTGCAGGCAGAAGCGCAATTACCGAACTATGTATTTTAGAGTCATACTGAAAAATGAAAATTTCAATTGTAAGAAGATCCCGATTGGATAAGATCAACATTTATAACAAAATAACTTTACAAGAGGACTGAATTTCGCCTTTTTTGTTGTCTTTTCCTCTATCAACCCATAATACCTATTATAGGAAGTATATTATCTTGAGGTATGCCTCGTATATTAGCTACACAATCGCATGTTGTACATGGGTATGTTGGTAATAAAGCAGCTACATTTCCACTACAATGTTTAGGTTGGGATGTTGATTGCTGTAATAGTGTTCAGTTTTCAAACCATACAGGTTATGGTATGGATAGGGTCTTTGGTAACATAACTAAAGAGAATGATTTAGATGAACTACTAAGCGGCGTATTTGCCAATTTTGCAAATGAGTATGATGGTTTATTATCAGGTTATTTAGCAAATAAGGAGTCTGTCAAGTGTATGGGAAAGCATTATTCAGCATTTAAATTACAGAACAAGAATTCTATTTGGCTTATGGATCCAGTGATGGGTGATGAAGGTAAATTGTATGTGAACGAAGATGTGATCCCAGAATATAAGAAATTAGCACTTTCAGATCTTGGGTTGGTTGATATTATTACACCAAATCAATTTGAATTGGAAATTTTGCATGGTCAAAAGATAACATCTAGACAAGGGTTGAAAGAAGCATTAAGCAATTTACATGAAACGATTCCTGTTATTGTTGTGACTTCATGCAATTCAGATATATTTAATGATAATGGTCATATCTATTGTGTAGCATCTATCAGAAATGAGAAACCATTAATTTACCGTATCCCAATGATAGACTCTTATTTTACTGGCGTTGGTGATTTATTCTCTGCCTTATTACTGGACCGAATCTCGAAATTATTCAAAGATCAGACCTCTACGCTGAATTTTGGAGATCAGATAAATGATGTTATAAATGTAATACAAAGAGTGTTAAAGGTAACAAGCGCATACTCAAAAGACAATATAAAATCAAAGATGGGATCCGTTATTGGGATGAAAAATATGGAATTGAGAATCATTGAATCTAGAGACTTGTATAATACCGATTCACAAGGGAGTGGTTCTCTGCCAATAAACTGCACTGAAAACAAGAATTATAAATATAAAGATTTATAGAACTATTATTTACGTAACATTTATTTATTAATTTGATTTAATCCACGTGTCATAAGCCTCTGATAATAGTTTCAATCCTCCTTCTAAATCTTCTTTGCTATTACCATAGCCAATTCTTAAAGTACCTGGGAAATTGAAAGTTTCACCTGGAACGGCTAAAACATTATACTTAGTAGCAAGAAATTTGGCGAAAGAATTGGTATCATTGACATTATGTATGTGAATGAGACAAACAGTACCACCCTGTGGTACTGCCACGTATGAAAATTTTTCACTGTTGCAGTTCAAGAAGTTTGTTAAGTATTCAAAATTTTCTAGGCATAATTTATAGTTACGCTTTATGATCGAATCACGATTTTCCAATACATATTGTGCAATACAATCATCGACAATACTAACGGAAATTGTGTTATAATCTCTTCTTGAGGCAGCATCTCTTAAAACCTGTTTGTCCTTGGTTATCATCCAGCCAAGTCTAATACCAGCAACGGAATAAGCTTTAGACATTGAGCATGTGACGATTGCCTTTGAATATAAACTGCATGCACTCACAGGTTCCTCAGAATCCTTTGCCAATGAGTGAAATAAAGGTCTGTAGACCTCATCACAGTGAAGATAGACATCCATTTCCTCGCAAAGTGAACAAATATCTTTCATGATATTGTTTGGAATAACAGAACCAAGAGGGTTATTTGGATTATTGATAATGATCAATTTAGTATTCGGTTTGATCATCTTGCGTAAGGTTTTGACATTTGGAATATATCCATCCTTTTTCTCCAACCTCAATAGGTCAACTTCTGCGCCAAACATCTTTGGGACACTGTACAATTGGCTGTAAGTTGGGTCGACACAAATCACATGGTCACTCTTGCCTACCAATGTGTAATACAACAAAAAGTTGGAGGCAATTGCACCATTTGAAACCAGCGCATTTTCACTTGAAAAGTCACTGCCGTAGATGGAGGCTATTAAATTCCGAACTTTGTCACTTCCCTTTATATCACAATAGGTTAATCTTCTTGAGAAATCAAAGTTAAACTTTTCACCAGCCAGCTTTTCGATATCATCCAAACTTAAAGAATAGCAACAAGTTTCACCTAAGTTATATTTAACATTGGTTTCGAATTCATCCATGAATTGTTCAACAGCAAAATCTTCCTGGTATGGCATGGTGTTCAGATTTGTTAGTTATTATTCTGAATCGGGAGAAACTATAATCGAACAATAGATTCATTTTTTAGAAAAAAATCATCCATGGATGCTGCATACTTATATAGTATTTAGAAGTATGACTGATCGAGGATTGTCAGTATGACCAAAATACACACATTGAAGTTAATCCTAAATATAAATTTTCTTTGTTTGCTCTATCGTCAGTACAAACTTCTCACTTTTCTGGCAAGAGTTGGCGACTTTGCTTGCAGTATCCGGAAGTTGTTAGCGAGATCAATTATTATTGTTCAAAAATCAATCCTTATAACAGTTCAAAAGAGATATTTTATAATAAACTGTGTGAAACAGTGGTAAATGTTTTATATACGCACGCAGAAACTAGATAAAAAATGAAAATTATATACTATTAGGAAATGATGTTTTTTTGTTCGGTCCTCTCATAACCAGGTTTCTGCGAGTTAAGTTAACTGGTAGTCCTTAAAGATCTAGGCAATTTTGGCAACATTAACGGTGATGTCAGCTTGCTTGTCATCCATAAAGAAATGTTTGAAGAAGAATTCAGCACCCCAACTACCAACGAAATCTAATAATAATGTGAAAGTTAACTTAGCCTTGAATAGATCATTCATTGGAACAAATTGCATAGCTTCATTTAATTCTGGAATAAATTCAGTGGCGCTAACTAAGGCAAGGGTGGTGACACCAATTAAACCATAGTACATACCCTTATTGTTAGTAATATTTTCCCTGAATGGTTCTCCTTGATAATTGACAGCAAATGTGGAAACTTGTTGAACTAATTGGATTATGAAAATACCAGTGTTTAATAAAGATGGGTCAAAGGATTTTTCTAAATCAACTTGAGGTTCTCTTGGTTCTAGCTTGTAAATTTCGGAGGTAATATAAACTAAAGTGAAAATATGGACAGCAAATTGGGATAAAATGGAACCCATGATGTAAATATTGAAAATACCTGCTTGTGGTCTTTGCTTTGATAATTTTTGTAATGGTTTACCACGAGAAATACTTAAGAAACAAACAGATAATAGTAAACCAGATACAGTAGCTTGACTATCAGCGAACTTAACACCAGCCATATAAATAATGGATAAGGAATAAGCACTAATTAAACAATTCAAAGCTAAAATCTTGTACATTTGAATGGTATTGACAAGAGCACAACGACCTTGACGGATAATGTTGGTAACAGCAGATACATTAGCTAACTTGGAAGTAAATGGAGCAGCACAAGAAGCATCACCTAACTTTAAGGCAGGAGCTTCTTCACTGTCACCATCAGCAGCATCTAAAAGCATAGATTTCAAATCACCGGATAAATCTGTCTTGCCAGTAGAACCAGTTTCCTCTGGAAGCACATTGACAAGTTCAGAACTGGCATCAGCGACTAATTTTCTAATTTCTGGAGTAATTACGGTACCCTTCTTTTCAAGTGCAGTTAAGTAATGCGGATTGTTTGACCCAGGTGGATATAAATGGGCAATCTTATCTGGGATAGGGGTCAACGGTTGGTTCCATCTCTTCAAGAAGGCACATTGCTTTTCGTACATAGACTTCATATTTTCTTCTCTACGTTTTTCAGCGGTTTGCTTCAAACTATCTTCAGTACCATTTAATAGAGCGACACCTACATGGGCTTGTTTCAAAGCACCAACATCGTTAGTACCATCACCACACATTAAGGTTTGGTAACCCATATCCTTCAACGTATTCAAAAGGAATTCTTTTTGGGATGGGGAAACACGAGCGTAAATCCAGGTATGGCGAATTAAATCTCTTAATTGATCATGGTTCTCTAGGGCATTCAAGGCATAACCGGTAACGGCAATATCATATCTATCAAATAACTTCACATGGTTAAAAGTATCCTTAGATGGGTCAAATGGCATGGAAATAGTTTCTTCGACGTTACGGAAAACTAACTTTTCGCTGTTTTCATCGGCTTCGCTGATCTTGTCTAAAATTAAAGTCTCATTTTGAACAATACCAACTTCCTTACCAACATGAACAGCAGTTAATGGGTTATCACCGGTAATCATTATGGATCTGTGGGAAGATTCGTTTAACATCTTGATGGTTTCAACAGCATCAGGCTTCAATGGACAGTGGAAAATTAAGAAACCTGAAAAATCTAAATCAGTTTCAACGTTTTCTCTCTTTAAATCATCGACCTTGTTCATGGAAACATTTGGCAAAGGCTTGGAAGCTAAGGCTAAGACTCTGGAACCTGTACGGGTGAAGGACTTGTAAATAGCATCATAATTTTCTGGGACACTAGTTAATCTTTCACGAATTGTTTCTGGAGCACCTTTGACAGCGACAAATAATTGATTGTTGTGGGAAGCAATTGACGAGGATCTCTTCAAAGCAGAAGAGAATTGGAAACGACGTAGGATATGTAAATCAGCAGTTCTTTCTCTCTTGACAATATCCTTGTGTTGAACCTTCCATTTCAAGGCCTTCAAAGTTGCTTTTTCCATTGGGTCACCAACTACTTCACCATCATCCAATTTAACCAAAGCATGAGCAGCACCAATAACAGCAGCAGTCTTGTTTGGAGCTTGATCGCCACTTAACAATTCACGGATATCATCACTCTTACCTAGACCAGCTAAACCTTCAAAAACCAAATCCTCACCAGTTAAGGTACCAGTCTTATCGAAACAACAAACATCAATTCTACCAGCTAATGGAATTCTGAATGGTTCGGTACAGTAAACGTAGAACTTAGATAAAGCAGCTAAGGAACTGTTGACGGCCATGTTCAATTCCATTGGTAATTCAGGAGGAACGACAGAGGTGATAATTAAAATACAATCCAAGATTAACTTAGATTGAATTCTACCCATCTTAGTACCTTCAATCCAAACATACCAAGAAGCAATGATAGCAAAAACTAACAAAAATAAAATGAAGTACAAAGCTTCTTTGTTATCCACAGAAACACGCTCAGCAGAGTAAATCATAACACGAACCAAGGACCCTTGAGAGGTTTCGAAACCGGTCTTGGTAACAACAGCTAATGCACCGCCATCTGGAGCAAATGGGATCTTGCCCTTGGATTCAGGAGGAGTAACTTGTAAAATTTTAGTACCACCATGTAAGACAGCGATCTTGTCAAGACCATCGAGTTGTAAAGCATCTTCAGAATCTCTTAACTTTATTGATTCCTTTAACAATGGAGTTGATTCACCAGAAAGCATAGCTTCATTAACGATACAACCACCATCGACCAAGATTAAATCACATGGAATGGCACTATCTTCAGCGGTTCTAGTCATAGAGACCAAATCCATTGGTAATAACTCATTAGTTTGCACAGTAATCCATTCTCCATTTCGGTAAACATTAATTGGGTATGGTTTGATACCCATAGTTCTAAATTCTTTCAAAGCAGTAACACGTTGGAAAACACTGGCAGCTTCCATACTAACAATCATGAATAAGTTAAATAAGGAGTAGTACCAGAATTCATCAAGAAGCCACAATGCTACACAAAAGACTTGGAAAACAAACAATGGGGCGACAGCATGTTCTTTGAATAACTCAAGAAAACTTGGAATTGGGATATCGAAAGCATTTTCACCATATAATCTTCTCAAAGCAGTTAGATCACCTGAATGACCTTTACAGTCTTGGAAATCCTTAATCATAGGGTTTTCATCGATGGTAAACTTTGGAGTGGAAAAGACCTTAGTGTCATTGTGCCATAGAAATCTCTTCTTTTGAAATTGGAAGAAAACTTGTAAAATACCTTCTTCTTCAACTCTTTCAATCTTGACAATATCGTTAGCACCGTTGTTTGCAGTGGTAAAAATTAGAATGTGAGTAGCCTCTTCAAAAATCTTGGTTTTGCTGTAATTGAATTGGGCAGCAATCTTGACATTCCAAGCTGGCATTAACATAACCAACAGGTTAATTGAGATGATAGTACCTAAATACACGAAGGTCCATTCCGGACCCTTGATGTAACGATCATACTGAGTCAGATAGATCTGGATAAATGTAGCGTAGACTGGTAGGAAAGGGAAAACGTAAGGCCTAGACATAAGTGACTTAGGCACTAGTAATTGCGACTCCTGCACAAGAGGACTTGACACAAATGATTTTGACGTCATCTGTATATGGGTAGCTATCCTTATTTACAGTATCTTTGGGTATCTACTGGTGAAAAAAGACAATATCTGTAACTTTAAAAGCAATTAGTTAAGAAGAGAGTTAAAAAGGCTGAATGTATGAGCGTCTTTCGGAAGCAAACGTTTTTTTTCATATTTGCCACTTCACCAAATTTCGCGTAACATTTTTTCAGGCACGTGAAAAATATCATAAATTGAAGTCAGAATTGTCAATAATGACTGATAGAACAAGTAATTGTATGCCTGTTATGTGTATACTGGTAATTTTTATGTAGAATACAATGTTTATATAGACCAAGTGGAATATAAACGAAGAAGTGAAAATTGAAAATTACGGTAAGTAGTGCAAGTAATCTTACACTCTCCAGACCTTGTCTTCAGCAAGCATTAAGTTATTTCTCTCAGACATGACTTCTAAACCTGCCAAATATTCTTGTGGGGAAAACTTCTCTTCTTCGGCCAATTCTTCGTTGATTCTGTTGTATAAGTCATTGATTGGGTAAGATTCTTCGTCGAATAGTTCAGTTTGCATTAATTGGGCAATGATACCGGAAATAACAGATAACCTGCTGGTAGAAATATGACCCTTTTCATAATTTTGAAAGGTAACAAGGTTACCATCTTGTTCTTCATCCTGTCCAGCAGCAGAAAGATTAGGTATTTGTTGACTACCAACATCGGTAAGAGGACCAGTCCGGGAGGCAGTTGCATGTTCTCTGCGTCTTGGTGAGACTCTTAGACCTAATTCCAATCTTCTCTCTAAATCTTCTTCTTCATTACGTGGTAATGGAGACATTGCCTCTTCAGATTGCATATCTTCATCCACAAGTCTGTCTGAATATGCCGGATCATCATCTAGATGGAGTCTACGACGAGTACGTGGCTTTGTTGGAGATGCTGAAAATTCCTTAGTTGGAGAGCTAGTGCTACTTCTTGATGGTTGGGTTCTTTGCTTCTTCTTCGGAGATTTCTTTGGAGATCTCTTAAGTAACGATTCCTCAACATCACTTTCATCTTCGTAGTCGATGTCATTACCGATATCTTCACCTAATAGGGCAAATCTCAATAGATGAGCAGCTACACGAGCATCACGTTTGGTAACCGTCTTGGATAGTCTCACCTTAGCATGAGCAGTAGCTAATCTAATCAAAGTTTCTAAAGTTCTTGCGGTAATTGGAGACTTCTTTGTATTTTCATCGTTTCTCAAATCAGCATAGTTTTTAACAATAACCTCTGTGGCTTCTTGTGTTAATTGTGGTATAACTCTTTCCTTAGCATATTGGATATATTTTCTTAAGAATGGGATGGTGACTAATTTAGGAATCTCAGTACCGTTTACGTTACCCTTATTTTTGGCTAATTTAGCACCAGCTTGTAATAGTGGATTGAATTTTTCAAAGACACGATCTTCTTCATCAGTCTTATCGTTACCTTCTTCATCCTCATCGCCATCTATACCGACACCAAGGGATAAATTTAATCTTTCTCTAATTGGTTCACCCTCCAAGTATCCAGGTGGTAAATATCTATGTGTTCTTAAGACATGTTCACTAATGGATCTATCTCTAACTTCATTGATGTCGTCAGTGACCACAAATAGTAAATCGAAACGAGACAGCAAAGAATCTGGTAAAGCGATATTTTGATGAGGGTCTCTAGTTACATCATATTGACCAAAGACCGGGTTTGCAGCTGCAATGACACTACAACGGGCGTTCAAAGTAGTATGAATACCAGCCTTGGCAATGGTAACCGTTTGTTGTTCCATAACTTCATGAATAGCGACTCTATCAACATCTGTCATCTTATCAAATTCATCAATACAAACGACACCACGATCAGCTAAAACCATCGCACCTGCCTCTAATCTTCTCTCACCAGTTTCTCTATCCGTAGTCACAGCAGCGGTTAAACCGACACCCGATGAACCCCTACCTGTCGTAGCGATTGCTAGGGAGGCAGTATTTAGGACAAATCTCAACAATTGAGACTTCGCAGTAGATGGATCACCAACCATTAAGATATTAATATCACCTCTTAAGTGGGAACCATTTTCAAGGTTTTTCTCAACACCACCCATTAGCATCAATAAGATTGCTCTCTTGATGTGTTCATGACCGTATATGGAAGGTGCAAGTGATTGAGCAAGGATATCAAAGATATCATTCTTTTTGGATAATTTGTTAATGTTTCTGATATCAAAATCAGTTAATGTTTCCTTAGCAGAGACACCAGTAGATCTAGCGTGCAATGGGTAAACGGTATTACCAAGGATTAGAGTTCTAAACCCACTAGCACCACTATTGGAGTCCCCATTTAGACCACCTGCACCTAAGGATACAAAGACACCGATGATGTTAACTCTGTCACCAGGTTTTGTTTTATCAACTAAATCATCATCGAGGATAATATCAACAGATCTTGGTAATTGACCCGCTGGGGCACTCTCTGGCATTTCTTGAACGGTAATTCGTTGATGATCCATGTAAGTAGAATAACCATATTCTGTGGTTAATTTGTTACCCTCTGTGTCCTCTGTTGGATAGATAGCAGGTGTTGGAATCTTTGTAGTCAATGAAGTAGTTGCATCAGTATATTCTCTGTAATGGAATCTTCCTGTCTTTTCAGCATAATGAACAGATCTAATTAATTTGGGTCTAACTAGGGATGTTCTTGTTACAATACCCTCTACAGAGACCAATTTATTTAAGAATTGTGAGTTTAAGGTACGTGGGGATAAAGCGTGAGACCCAAATGAACCCTTGAATGAAAGATTCCATTGAGTACCTGATGTTAATGTGGCGTTAGCCTGTTGAACATCATTTAAAGAAGATGCCATATCTGTAAGGGCCTTTTCTGCTGGTGGAATAAAATAAGCGGGTTCCATAAGGATACCTTGCCAAAATGATCTATCAAATTCTCTCAAGTCATCCAATGAGATAGTGATTCTTTGAGGTAAAACGTTTAATGGATTTGTCAATTTTTGTTTTTGTTTCTCTGAATCCATATCAATTTCTCCATCCTTATCCTCATCGTATAAATTGTCGTTATAATTTTTATCAGTGTTTGTAATATTATTATTATTGTGTAATTGAATATCTCTAACTGCATCCTTATAAAGAGAGAACGTGTCTAAAAATTCTTGAAATCTACGAACTCTGTCACCAAAGACCGCGTCTGGAGCAAAAGCAACCGTTGGATCCAATTCGAATTCGTTTCCTGTATTGGATAAAGTAGTTTGATCCATCTTTGGTTGGATTTTTTATACTCTTTCACTACAACAATAATTTGTTTGGATCTCAAGGGAGAGGAAGAAACTGTTAATTTATTATATTGTCGAGAAAGAAAAAAAAAAAAAAGCGATGAAAAAGTCGTTACTGCTTTATATGTTTCCTAATCGGGTAAAGTGATTACATGGTAAAGAATACATTTCCCAAAGGGGAAATTTGACAGAAAATAGGTGACAGTAAAAGAGAGAGTGATAAATTAATTTTCAACCTCTATATTTTATATCCAAGAGTTGAACAATTTGGTTGAGCATGATAGATGTCATTTTCTAAGATAATTTCATGTGGTTAAGCATTATTGGCTTAAACGTTATTTCAAACAGTAAATGATATACAGATAAATCCATAAACGAAAATAAAATATAAATAAAGTGTGATATTTAATTGTGGTTATTTTCTGCCACTAATATACGTTTCAATTTGAACAATTTAAAATATTTTACAGATGAACCAGTGACACTTAGATGTTATTGTACAAGCCTATAAGTAAAATATTCTATCTTCTGTCATTTTTTGCCTCAATAATAAATCTGTTGAACCCTAACATTTTTAGGATGGTTAGTGCAAGAATATTAGAGCATGGAA
>JAJMCG010000076.1:0-47462 GCA_030572895.1 Jamesozyma jinghongensis
AAACTGTCCAAATTGAAACGTATATAAATGACAGAAAATAACGACAATCAAATATTAGAATGTCGCACTTTATGTATATTTTATTTTTGTATATTATTCACTATTTGAAATGACATCTATCACGTCTATCTATAAAGCCAATCATGCTCAACCACAAGATATTATCTTAGATATACTTATTCTTTTTTATTTTTTATTTTTGTAATTTAAAATTTTTATCGTTATATTTATATATTATTCCAGTAAAAACAACTCAACTTAAAAAAATTGTGAAAAATGCATATTTATTAAAAACATGGATTTAACAATTCAAATTCAATTTATATGATCCTTAGTAACAACATATAACATTAACCATATCATTTAACTTATGCCGATTCCAGTTTCTCTTTCACGTGACTATTAGGTACACCACATTAAATATGTTCGGGTAACATATGAGGGAAAATTTTTCTCAAATAGGCTTGTAGACGTGTGGGGTTTTTGTTTTGATGGTGTGTACTTTTCACTGCCGTTTTGTTTACTTCGAGTCTGCGAAAAAAAATTGAAGGTGATTAAGTGACTGTGTTGTTTTTGATCTACATTTAGATCTAACTGATCAGAAACCAAGGATAAAGATGGGCTTATTGTGTGGATCAACTACTACTTCTAAGAAACCAATTGAAAGAAAGATTGTTATTTTGGGTGATGGTGCGTGTGGTAAGACCTCCTTGTTAAATGTTTTTACTAGAGGTTACTTTCCTGAGGTCTATGAGCCAACTGTGTTTGAAAACTATATTCATGATATTTTTGTAGATAATAAACATATTACGTTATCCTTGTGGGATACTGCTGGTCAAGAAGAATTTGATAGATTACGTTCATTATCTTACTCTGATACTCATACCATTATGTTATGTTTCAGTATAGATTCATATGATTCCTTGGAGAATGTTAAGAATAAATGGGTTGGTGAAATTGCTGACCATTGTGAAGGCGTTAAATTAGTACTTGTTGCCTTGAAGTGTGATTTGAGAAACAGTGATAACGAAAACAAAGCTATCACACCAAACAATATCCATCAACAAGGTTCTGATACAAATAACAATAACAAGAAGAAGAAACTAATAACGTACGAAGAAGGTTTGGCTATGGCTAAACAAATCGGTGCCATGCGTTACTTGGAATGTAGTGCCAAGTCGAATAAGGGTGTCAACGAGGCCTTTACTGAAGCTGCTAGAGTTGCTTTAACTGCTGGTCCGCAAGTCAACTCCAAGACAGACGATGACGACGACGAGGATAACAGCATTTGTATTATTATGTAATACGAATAAAGATTAATTTATATGGCAAATTAATATTACTACGGAGACAAGCACATAATTCGTATCTATAAGTATATATTTGTAATTTCTGCAAAATGACGACTATTTGAATTTTTAATTTTGTAGAGAATTGGTTATGAAACATCTGTTGTACCGTGGTTTTTTGAATTCAATTATTGTGTGCAATGGACCAGAATATTCAAATATATCTGTAGATTTTGATTTCGAAAGCAAATTGACATTGTAGATTGAGACTATACTTCTCCCTTCAACAATTCTTCTAAATACATGGATGGCGTTTGTCTCCCATTTCTTGACGTATAGGCAGAAATAGGAATATTAAAAGAAACACTCTTTGTTTTGGTTGGGTTCTTAATATTAGATTCCTCATGACCATTTGATGTGGCGCTACTGTCAGTAATGATGATCGCCGGTTTCACAAATATAGGTGATGATTCTATTGTATTTGTCACAGAATGAAATGGTGTCAGACTCAGCTGGGAGTATCTTTTTTCCTGTTGTTTAATGTACTCTATAGTAGGTGACATGAACAATGAATCTCTCTTTGAATGTTCAAACTTTTGTGGAAGTTCAAATTTCTCATCTTGATAACTTGGTACCGGATTAAGAGAGGAAGTAGAAGATGCCCCTGAGGCAATAATATAGGTGGAATCATTTTCGGAGTCTTTGTTAGCTGGATATCTCTTGTCTTTGAATGATTTATCAAAACGGCGCTTTAATGTCCAGAAGGCTAACAATGTCACTATTATGAAACTCAAAATGACACCTGTCGCTATAAAGACAGTGCCTGGAAGAGTGTTCCCTTCACGTATGATATATGGACTGTCATTTGAAGAAGGCGGCGTAATTGTTGGGATAACGATTGAACTCGTTGAGGTTGTCGAACTGAGTATATTCGAACTATTACTGTCCGTAGACAATGTCCCCGAAGATGCTCTATTAACTGAAGAAGTGATAGTAGATGTCTGTGTGCTTTCAAGAGTATTTGTGATGGTAGAACTTTCTGTAATTATTGAACTCGATTGAATTCTTGGTAATGCCCTTTCAAATAGCTCGGAGTTTAGCTTCATCTTTTAGTGATATACTGAAGGTCTTAAGAGCTATTGTACTACGATTAAAATAAACGACAGTAATTATGATAAGGTTTCCAATGTTGATATATTTAAATTATATATATATATATATATATATATATGCACATGGCCTATCAGGATGTCTCCTCCAAGGTTTCTCAAAGTAGATCATATAATTGACGTTTAATCTAAAAATAAAGGAACAGACTGAATAGGAATAATCTGCCATTTAGAGATCCATAATGCTTTTTTAGACTATTTTTATCCAACGTTTCAGGGTCAAAAATGTACCAGGAAGCGCTTCCCTTAAAATGGGAAGTACTTTTCAGAATTCAAAAATTACTTCCCATATAGAAAATCATCCAAATTAGTCATCTGAAAAATTTCCGTTGGATAAATTATGTTATCTTCTTAATAAATGAAATTCACTCATGGGCTGAGTCACTCCTATATCTATTATTACATGACTCTTGTCATTGGAATTTGTTATTATATATAGCCTATGGTCAATACGTGTACCCATTTTTTTCAGATTTAAGGAACCTTGCATGATTTTTATTAGAAGTGACACTCATTTCATATTCGCTTTTAAACTTTTCTAGGGGGCCCTTTATCTTCTCGAAACTCTATAAATAGTGCTGTTTTAGATACATTAAAGAATTCAAAAGAACAGTAATAAAACCAAACATAACAAATGACGTTTGACTTACAAAAAATAGTTAGACCAAAAATCTATAACTTAGAACCATATCACTGTGCCAGAGACGATTTTGACTCCGGTATCTTATTAGATGCCAATGAAAACGCCTACGGTCCTACCCAGAGAGGCCTAGAGGATACCCATTTGCACAGATATCCTGACCCCCACCAGCTGGAATTTAAGAAAGCAGTGGCTCGCTACCGTAATGAAACCTCTGCTTTCAAAAACGAGGGGCTTATTCCATTGACTGATGAGAATATATGTTTAGGTGTTGGATCAGATGAGAGTATTGATGCAATTATACGTGCTACTTGTGTCCCAGCACATGAAAAAATTTTAGTAATGCCCCCTACTTATTCAATGTACTCAGTCTGTGCCAATATCAATGATGTTGAAGTCGTCGAATGTCCGCTAATCACAGAGGACAATTCTTTCCAAGTGGACACAGAGAGGGCTTTGACAATGCTAAATTCTGATCCCTTGATTAAATTGGCCTTCATTACTTCACCAGGTAACCCAACAGGTGCCAAGATTGAAACCGAAAGAATCATTGAATTGTTAGATAATTGGGATCAAGGGTTGGTGGTCATTGATGAAGCCTACATTGATTTTTCTGGTGGTTCCACTGTTCCATTAGTCACTAAATATCCAAATTTAGTCACTTTACAAACATTATCCAAGGCTTTTGGGTTAGCAGGTATTAGATTAGGTATGACTTTTGCCTCCGCTGAGCTAGCATCTATATTAAACAATATGAAGGCACCATACAATATATCACGTATCACAGCCGAGTATGCTTTAAAGGCAGTCGAAAGTCACAATTTAGAGTTAATGGAAAAAAACTCCGAAAAGATCAATTTCGAAAAGGAAAGATTGTTAAAGGCATTGACTAATTTAGATCACGTTGACAATCAACATGTTGGTGGTCTGGATGCTAATTTTATTTTATTAAGAATTGACAACGGTAATAATGATCTGGCTAAGAAACTCTATTATCAACTAGCTACCGTATCTGGCGTTGTCGTCAGATACAGAGGTACAGAATTAGGTTGTAAAGGTTGCTTAAGAATTACCGTTGGTACTGAACAAGAGAATACAACTTTGATAGCTGCCTTTAAGGAAACCTTAACAGAATTAACGAAAAATTAAATAGAATTATATTATTTATAATGCAAAAATGTTTCACATAGACATATTAAGAACTATTAATTTCACATACATCACACTCACACACACTTACTTTTTTTTTTTTTATATAGTTTCTTTCTTGAATAATTCACCAAGTTGTCTCTTTGTATTGATAACCATAGCGACTTCAACAACTTCAGCAGAATGCATTTCTTCTTTGGTTAATTCAACCCCATTTTGGTTACCGCTTTTAATCTGTTTTGTTTGATTTAGTTGTAATGCACCTATATCCTTTTGTAAACCCTTGATAGCCTCCAACAGTTTGGCACTGCTGACAGATTGATTAACCAACGAGTTAATCAATGGATTGTCAACCAATCGTTTATCCTTGATGACGTATACCTTTAGGACATTGATTAAGTCCCTTAGACCATTTAACTTATTCAATAACTCAGACATCTTAGTCCGCAATTTCTTTTGCATAGTAGATTGATGTAAACTCAAATCACGCAATTTATCATCAGTTGTAGTATCCGCCATGTATGCCAACTGAGACCATGAATCTTTAACTTCCTTCATCTGTGCGAGGGCCTTAGATAGTCCAACATCAGTTAACAGCTTAAATTTATTCTTTAAGGTCGTGACATCCTTGTTATTTTGTTCATATTCACCAATTATTTTAGAAACAATCTTGTTTAAACGTACACTTTCTGGAATCCTCCAAGTGTACATATTCGAAAGGGATTTCACTGTACGCTCATCTAACTTTTCAGTACATTGATCCATGAAAAATGTATCGAAATTCTTGATATTTTCTTCAAGAACCTCAAATTCAGCGCTTACCGAATGATATGTAGTTTCAATAGCTCTCATGATTGGATCATTACTAGTTAGTGGTATGTCTAACATTTGTGCATGAGTAAAGTAATTTGGCAATGGAATAGGTTTGTATTGCTCAGCTAAGTAGCACTCACCATTTTCGAAGGCTTCTACTTCAAAGTCACATGTTTCAATATTATCAGTTTGTATAGAAATAGATTCAACAGCAGCATGTGGAATTTGGGTATTGACATTAACGTATTCCAGAGGAGTCGTCTGTGTCTCACTATCTGAGGTCTCCGGAGAAATCTCAACTGATTTCTCCAAGGAAGCCTTAGAATCCTTAACCTTTGCCTCCTCTAATTCACTCTCTGAAATATCTCTCAGGTCATCAAACGATTCAGTTTCGCTTACACCGGTAGCTGATTTATTATCCACCTCTTCAACCTCCGGTTCTTCGACTTCAGGCGTTTCCAATCTTTCAGAAATTAGCTCTTCAGCTTCATTAGGTTGAATCTCTTGAACATTCTCAACCTTTTCATCTTTATCAATTTCCTCAAAGTCAGGGTCTTCAATTTCAGGAGAACCAATAGTTTCAACATCTGAATGATCATGCTCATCTGTCGAATTAATTTCCTCTAGATTTTCAGCCCCCTCAACTTCCTCAACTTCTGGTTCTTCAACTTCAGGTTCTTCAATTTCGTCTATGTTAAAAATTTCAGAATCTTTTAATTCCTCAACAGTTTTAGATTCTCTGAATTCAGGCTCTATCACCTCAGGTTCTTCAACTTCTTCAATATCCGGTTCACCATCTTCAATATCTGGTTCACCATCTTCAATATCCGGTTCACCATCTTCAACAGTTGGACCTTCCTCTTCAAGCTCTTCAGTTTCAGACTGTTCGGTTCCAGGCTGTTCGGTTCCAGGCTGTTCAGTTTCAAGATTTTTGTCTGTACATTCTTCAAAAGTTGGTCCAACAGAATCGGTTTCTGGAACGGAACTTTTTGCTTCATTCTCATCTACAACAGTTTCTGGCTCAGATTTATTGTCTGTGATCACTTCGATCGTGGCTCCGTCATCAGCTGATTCTTTCTTTGCTTTACCAAAATTTCCACTTAATGTAAATGCAGGCTTATCACCTATTTCTGATTTCTGGTCTAATGTATTAGCAAAAGAGGAAAATGGGGAGGACATCTTAACATTTTCATCTATTGAAATAGATGGAGATGATAATTTATCAACCGAAATGTTGGCAGATTTCTTGATTCGATCAGCAAGAGAAGAAATGGAAACCGCAGGATTCTTATCTTCGGTCGTAAATTCATTGGCCGCTTCTGAAAGATTTAAACCGCTAAGAGAGAATGGGGTTTGTTCAACTGTAGAATCACCAAGGTCTTCATTTGTAGAAACGGCTTCATCACCACTCCCTTCTTCATTTTTAGATAACTTTGAGTTGTTGTTACTTGTATCATTGAAATTATTAGCTGTTGTAGTATCGGTTTTACCAATTCCACTGAATGGGGAAGTTTTCTTGTCTCCCAAATTGGCAAATGGAGATGAACCAGTGTTGGATGACACATTTGCAAATGGAGATGCACCAGTGTTGGATGACAAATTTGCAAATGGAGATGCACCAGTGTTGGATGCCAAAGATCCGAACGTAGATGAACCAAATACAGGTTGCCCTGATGTAGATTTTCCAAATGTAGAATTACCAGTATCAAATGATGTTTTACTAGAAGTGCCAAAGGAACTCTGACCAAATGAAGACGCACCAAACGCTGGCTTACTAAAAGCAGAAGACCCGAAAGATGATCCAACTGTAGATTTATCCTCAGTCTTAGATTTTGAGTTTAAACTTGAAAATGGAGATGCTTTATAATCACCAAATGCTGGCTTCCCAAAGGCTGTTTTAGTCGATGCAAGTTCATCAGATTTCAATTTAGAAAATGGAGAATCTTGAGAAGCGCCAAATGCAGGGGTAGCAGATGCGGAATTACCAGAATTTAAATTAGCAAAGGGAGATGACTTCGAATCGCCAAATGCAGGCTTCCCAAATGCGTTGCTACCAAATGTAGGTGTTGTTGTAGAAGCACTATTTGAGCTTGATGCACCGAACACAGGCCTACCGAAGGCTGTATTAGCTGCATCTGTTGAGCCACCCATTGGCTGGTTGGCACCAGAGGAAGATGTACTAAATGCGGTTTTACCAAATGCAGATGTTTGGGTAGTTGTATTATCGAATGCGTTCTGTCCAAATGCTTGTGTATTAGCAGTAGTGAATGGTAATGTCTTATTACTAGACATAAAAGGGTTTGGAGTATCTACATTAAACTGACCAAACAATGATTTTGACGAGTCCGTATTAGCTGCTTGACCAAATAAAGGTTTAGTAGGCGATTTTGAAACGTCCTGTTGTTTTGGATTAATTGAATTTATGTCCTGGTTATCTTCAACTTTGGCAAGATACTTCTCATTTTCAAACAATTTCAAATTGTCAATGTAGTATTTACCCTCTTTTATCGCAGATATATGATATACAGCCACAATCTGTAGCATACCTTCATTGTTTAATATATATATCAACGGTAGTTGTTCGATCGTATCAACGCCTGAACAGGGTTGAGCAATAACACCTGTTGAAGAAACATCCAACGCCATACCAACTGGATTTGTATCATTATCCGTTTCTTTGCTAATCGGTAGAACTGCTCTTTCACTATCTTGTGCAGGTTCAATGACTTCAAGAGAATCAAATAAGCTCAATTCACTTGCACAGGAAGAACCGATGACATTAATATGGTCATTGTTATCTAGAAGTTTGGAAAGGATAATATTGTAAAAATACGGATATCTTAGGATAGAACCGTATGCTGGAGCAATATCAAATGATTCGTGGAACTTCAGGGTGTCAGAAGAATAATCAACAACGTATATCTTTTGATCATACATGACATCTTCATCAGTTTCAGCGACTGGATTGCCATAAACTATTAAAAGCTGGTTATCAAATAAAGCACCAATATTTAATGGGACAAGATTATCGTTTTCTAAAGTTTCTCTAATATCATTAGGTGTTGAGAAAGTTGTTTTCAAAGTACCGTTGATATTATAGATTTGAATATTTTCTGAATCCTTAGCTGCTAAAACATATAAAACATCTTTGAATATGTCAAAAGCTGCAACTTCAGTGGCAATTACATTAGTTAATTGATTTTGAATGTCAAAGCTAGTCAGCGCCTTGGAATCATCTAGGAAGTAAAGTTTACCGTTAATTAATTTAATTTGGAGAATTGTTTTGCCGACCGATATATTGGATTTCTCAGTGAATGTTTTTGTATTTATTGTTATGACACTCCCATCTCTAGTGACAATGAGGACGTCATTGTCTGTGTAGAAACTTGTTAGAATGACGTCTGCAATATCTTTTTGCCAACGGAATGCCAATTCCATATGCGATGGTTCTGCTTTAGTGTCATCAGCGATAACAAAGTCTCTCAAGGTTTGTAAATTGCCAATAACTGCTTTCCCTCCAGAATAAGCTGCGTAAAGTGATTTTGTATTATCGATATTAAAATTGTCTAATGAGGAGAATGGAAGTTTTTCATTGTAAGATGGAAGGATTGATTTCGAACCCAGGGCTTTAAAACCAAAGTCTTCTGACGTATTTGTTGGAATATCATCATCTAGAGAGGACATAATTGTAATATCGTAGATCAATTAGCTGATATGATCTGTTTCTATATCTAATCGGTGATGTTGATCTTTCGTTATTGATATATGATTTGTTTGCTATGAAAGATGAGATTTTTTACTAAACAAAAAAAAGTTAATTCGTCAAAAATGATAAGGGACATTATACATAAGAATATACAATATTATGAGTGCATGCACTATTATGACACATAATGAACTAACTGTTTCAGAGAGTTCATGCAATCTTATCCTGTCTCAATCAAAATGGACAAATTTTAATAAATTACTACAATTTTTAAGTCTTAAATATATTGAGTTAGAAAGTGATAAAGAAATTGAAGATACTTTTATCCGTAGATGGAATGACTAATGCTGTTGAAACGTCTATGCAGAAAAGTTCAAGGACCAACCAACCTTTTGAACAGGTTCACTTAAATCTAAAGCGTTTAATGAGGCACCAATACCTAAAGAAACACCTTGCCTAATATCTTGTTTATAAGAAAGAGCTAACTTACCCATGTCCGTAATTTTAGCCTTGATTTGGGAGGTCTTATCTGGAAGATATCTCGTTGCAAACTCGATGTTAACGTTGGAAGAAATTTTGGGATTCAAACTAGCCTTGGCGCCAACTTGTAATTCACGACTGACATTTTGATAGAAGGTTGCTGTAGTTAGTTGGGAATCATTGATAGACATACCAAGAGAGTAATCTAATGCAGAGTAGCCTAATGCAACAGAATACTTAGAAACGGTCCCAGTTGTGATATCATAGCCAAATTCTGCACCACCAACTGCACCCTCGTGAGCCAAAGTAAGATTACCAACAAAGGAAGGGTTTCTTAAAATGTCAAATGCACCTCTAGCGGCAAAGAAAGGTTGAACAAAACTGACGTTTAACTTTGCAGTCTTGGTTGAGTTTGGGATGTATGTAGTTGTAAGATCAGTTTTTAAACCTGGTGCAAGGTCACAGAGTTCGATCCTTGTGTTCAATTTGTTTTGATTCGACCAACCTTGGGTCAGTGTAATACCAGTGGACTTGTCTAAAATTCTAGTTTCTACTGAGGCAGTCAATGGGCCATCTCTAACGTTTTGACGAGAGTTAACGGTAAATTTCACACCATTTTGTGTAGTTGTGTTGATGTTTACAGTAGCTGGAGTATTGTGGTAAAAGTCCCTGTTCAGAAGACCGTTGATGTTTCTGGATATATCGTTAAAAAAAGGTGGTGCCATCTTAAACTGTTGAATTGCTCCTAACTGTGCTTTCAATGTTTATACATAAGATGTATTTTTGATTTCTTAACGTAAATTTTTTTTATGCTTACATCGGAAGCATCAAATATTGTTTGACACATTGACACAATTTAGCTGTTTGAAGTAACCTATATTAAACACTCGCAAAACCTCAAATAACTTAACCCTCAATACAATATTTTACCCACACAATCAGTTGGTATTCATGCCATTTCATCCTACTATTACATTACAAATATATTGTTTACACTGAGGTGCACGGGTGCTAGTTTACTCTTTGTGACATAAAAAAGTGATGTTTTGTATTAATTGAGAATTGAAAGACATTGAGTTAAAAGTACAAAACATCATAGAGAGTAGATAGAGGCGCCTTGTCCCGTATTCCAACATTTGCAATGTCGAGCAATCAACCGATAAAGAAGAGATCACTGAGTAGCTACCTTTCAAACGTGAGTTCACGAAAGGAGGAGCTTGAGAAGATTGCAAAGAAAGAGAAGGAAGACGCTGAAAGACGTGCTAGAGAGGCTGAGGAGGCCAAGGAACGTGAAGAAAAAGAGCGAGAGGCAAATGTACTAAGGATAAAACGGGAAGAAGAGGAAAGAGCCGCAAAAGCCAAGCGAGAAGAGGAAGAAAGGCTGGCCAAGGAAGTAAAGGCTGAACAGGAAAGGCTGATGAAGGAAGCTCTGGAGGAGGAACAGAATAGAAAGGAACAAAGAGAACAAGAAGAACATGAGAAGATAATAAAAGATGCACGGGCGAAACAGATCCAAAAAGATAAGGCATTGACGGCAGTACAAGAAGTGAATGCGAAACAAGAAGGTGAATTAGAACAAACGACAGAGATTAAGATAAAGGAAGAAGCACAGTTACAAGAGAGTGAAAACGAAGAACCTGAAGTGAAGGAAAGCCCGAAAGAATTGATTGATGAGACTCCTAAAAGTGAACCCATTGAAAGTATTTCAGTGATAAGTAAAAATATCACAGATATATTTAATCAACCAGATGTGCCAAAGCATGTGGTAGATGCTAACGCTAGAAGAATATCAAGCACAAAGACAACAGCAGCCGACAATGTTGAAGATATGCCTACTGTAGTCCTTTCTAGGGAAAAACTGCAAAAGATACTCAGAGAACCGGATGCTCCAGATTTATTAAGAGAAAGAAGTGGGTTAAATGAAACAAATGAAAGAGAGGCATATGAAGATATGAGAGAGATAGATAGTGATGCAGAAACGGAACAAGGTTCACCAGTAAAGATCAAACGTGGTAGACTTGTACGTGCCGATAAAATGTATTCTTCTTCAGAGAATTTAACTAATGAATTATTGTTTTCCAATGGTTCTGATTCTGAACTTTCTGATATCGAAGAAAACGGTAAGAATTTACTAATTTCCAGTAGCTTCCTAAATGACAGTAACTTATCACCAATTAAAAGTCATTCAAAAGTTACGGATAAAAGGTGGATTAATTCTCAGACTTTGAATTCTTCACCTATGAAACAACTTAAAACAAAGAAACTGAAAGCCTCTCATGTGGCAGTCTCAAAGAGGAACAAGAGTGTTTATAGGGATTCTGGTGGACGTACTAAGTTACAGATTGCATGCGATAAAGGTAAAATTGAAGTTGTACGCAAGTTAATTGAAGAAGGTGATATCGATATAAATGATCAGGATAATGCTGGTGTTACACCGTTACATGAGGCTGCATTAAATGGTCATCTCGATATCGTGAAAATGCTAATATCTCATGGTGCAGATGTAAATGTTCAATCTTACGAGATGTTTAAAGATACTCCATTGATTGATGCCAGTACTAACGGTCATTTAGATGTTGTGAAACATTTGGTTCGACATGGTGCTGACCCAACTCTGACCAATGCTAAAGGAACCAGTGCGTATGATGCTATTGATGACGATGATGAAGATTGGGATGAATCTGAAAAAGAGCTAGTAAGAGATCTCAGACGCTTCCTACGCGATTCTACAAAGAAATGGCATGCCAAATATGGCGAAGGTGATCATAGCTCCGAAAAAAGGGGAAATTCTGCAATTCCATTTGATGATGGACATGAGGAAGAAAGTGACGAAGTTCACGATGATATTTTATTTGTATTGGGTGATTTACACAGCAAAACTGGTAGAGATAAACTATTAAGAAGCGCTAAACAAGGCTGTTTGTCATATGTGGGTACATACCTCGAAAATAGTGGTAAACCCGACTTTAAGGCATTCATAGAGTCTATCAAATATGGTCATGAAGAGATTACAAGTTTATTCCTTGCTTTTGGTGCTGCTATCAATGGAACAATTAAAGACAATGTTACTGCACTGATGGTTTCTGTAGGTAGAGATCATCTGAACACCGTTAAATTATTATTAGAGGCTGGTGCCAATGTATTATTACGTGACGTTAATGGTCATAATGCTTTGTATTATTCGAAAAACAGTGTTTTGGGTGTTAAAAATGAGGAAGAACTTAAACTATTACGGGACGCTATTGAAAAGGCAGGTGGTGATCCAGATGGAGAAGAAATGGAATATGAAGAAGAAGAAGAAGAAGTTTATGTAAACAGTGGGGAAGATGAAAGTGAGATGGAAGTTGATTATGAAGAAGAGAGGATTGAAGTCGACGAAGAACCGGATGAGGAAGAAGAAGAAGAAGAAGAAGAAGAAGAAGAAGAAGAAGAAGGAGAGAATAACCAAGAGGAAGAATTAACCAAAGAATCTAGTGACGTGTATGAAAAGGTGAACATTTCTGTACTGAATAAACATAAGGCTCGTACGACCTCTGATCGAAAGCGTTCAAATGTTGTGTCTCACAAAAATAGATTACATGATTTGAAGAGATCAAAAGTTATTGATTCCAATTCCGTTTCATTGAAAAAAGTCAGCAATGAAGAACCCCTTGAAATGGATACAAAGAAACATTTTGAAGAAGAAATCATTGTGAAGAAACCTGATGAAGCACCTAAAAAACTAGTACATGAAGAAACTCCTGAAGAACGCGAGCAAAGGTTAAAGGCTGCCGAGGAATACATTCATCGTAAAAAGGAAAACAAAAGAAGGAAGGAACAAGAGTTATTACAGAAGCTACAGGATGATGAGAAGAAGCGTGAATTAGAAAAGGCCAAACAACGAGAGCTGGAGCTAAAACGAGTTGAGGAAATAGCCAGACAAGAGAAGCTTGCAGTAGCACGACGTGCCGAGGAGACTGAGTTGGCCCGTAGAAGGTCTATTCGTATGATGTACCCTTTGGGTTTAAGACTTATTGATTTCAACAACAAGACAGATCTACAACCGTTCTTACCCTTATACTATTCCTACGATGAACAAGGTAGAAAATGTGTTCTAGATTTACAACTTATTGTATTGTTTAGAGACAGCGAGAGAAAATTGTCCCTCGAGAACTCGATGTCAATTGAGAAGTCAGAGGAAAAGGAACAACTTTGGAACATTCTCAAGTTTATCTTTCTAAGCGGAGGTCGAGGCAACCCTACATATGCTAGGGCTATGAGCAACACAGACCTCGAATGTTGTATCGCACTAGAAATGGAAGAATACAACAAATTTGCAAAACTACCTATGAATTGGGTCGACTGGAACTCCGTGGAGCTCGATCCGCAAACCAGATCTATTCTTGAAAAAGATATGGTCCAGCTGTCCCTAAACAAATTACCCACATCAAGTGGTAAGGCAAGAGACACTAGTAAATGGCTTAAATCCGACAGGACTAAACTTAACAAGTCTCTGCCAGTCCGCTTCGGACACAGGACGGCTGTCGCGGCACTGCTGGGTGATACCCGGACCTCTCTCTGGTAACAGGACAATGCCTAGGCACCGCTGTAACACTATCTGGATATTCACGTAAATAAATATATCAATTAACATAATATGTGTATTAATATTAATATTTTGTATTACTGTCGTTTTCATCACGTGTATCCCGCCATTAAAATTTTTCGCCGGGAAACGAACGCTGCATTTAATTGGTTCCTCGGCATTTTCGGAAACGCAACGTTGCATATAAAACAGTCCACGATTGCAGCGACATAGACCTTTCTGTTGTAAGACAACCCAACAACAATGTTACGTTCAACTACAGCTAGATCAGCCATTAACCAACTATCGCATGTCAGATACGCCTCTGTCCAGGCTGTATCCCGTGCCTCTATCACAAACTTACAAGACAGATGGGAAAAGATGCCTCTTACGGAGCAAGAAACCCTTGTCTCACAACTGGCCCAGCGTCAGGCCCTTCCATGGACTGAGTTAACGCCACAAGAGAAACAAGCCGTATGGTACATTTCCTACGGTGAATGGGGTCCAAGAAGACCAGTTTTGGCCAAGGGTGATTCTGCTTTCATTCTTAAGGGTGTCATTCTAGGTTTAGCTATTTCCATAGGTGGTTTTGCATTCATCAGACAATTTGCGAATAAGGATCCAAAGACCATGAACAAGGAATGGCAACTAAAGAGTGATGAGTACTTGAAGAGCAAGAATGCCAACCCATGGGGTGGTTATTCTCAAGTTCAATCCAAGTAAGGATAGCGTACCGTGCGTCTTTTAATATTCTTAGAGAAGGTTGGGACTCTGGTATAACCCGTCTTTTATCTATATATAATAAATCGTATTTATTTATTTAATTATTCAAAACTGTTACAATTTTTACTTTGGCGTATGTCTCTTTTAAACATATGTAAAGCGATTTGTAATTTCAAACCCTCTCAGAGTTTATATAATCCTTACGGGAAATTGGGTCCAAATATATTTGAAAACTACAAATGAATCGACAGCTAGAAATGTATCAATATTGTAAAGTACCCTTAAGCTTGAGCTCCGTATTCATTGATTCTTAGGAGAAACAATAAGTTTCTTCGAGAAAAAAGTTGAAAAAACAAATCCTTGCCAGTAGAAAGACCGAAAGTAGCCAAAAAATAAGTTAATTTGCTAAACTAGAGTTAAACTAATTAACTTCCAAGAAACACCTTGTTTACCTTTCAGTTACATTTATTTCATATAAACAAGATTCGCTCCGCGCAGAGCTGAAAAATCGAACAACGAAAAATTTCAGGATAAATAAAATGTTTCTGCCCATCTCATCACAAAATTCAAACTAATAAAACGCAATAGAATATGAGTTTCTCCTTCGGTTTTAATGAAAGTGACCTAGATAATGACACTATTCAAACCAAAGCTCCTGTTTTCTCTATCGCGGAACAACTAGCAAACCCATTGGACTCACAAGATCTTCTTCAACCTCAAGTCATCCAACCACAAATTGAATCCCTAGAAGATACACTACAATCGCTAAAAGATGTTCGTGTCACTTATGAAGTTTTAAAAGATTTCCAGGTTCCTATGTTTAGGCGTGAACTTTTTGACATAAAACATCAACTTATGTCCGAGACTGATACCTCCGATGAGTTGGATATCTTGGTTTCAGAGGATTTGAGAAAAAATGTTTATGAAGGTGGTCTTAAATCTTGGGAATGTTCGCTCGACTTGGTAAGCTTATTAACCGAAAATCCCCAATCTATGCGTTGTGTTGTCGAATTAGGGTGTGGTACCGCCATGCCTGCTGAATTTATCTTTTTACAATACTTAGTTAGTGGTAATACCAATGGTTTAAAACTTGTCCTAACAGATTACAATTCAAGTGTATTGAGGTTAGCTAGTTTACCTAATTTAATTATAGCTTGGGCTATGAATATCTTAAGTAAAGAACAACTTAAGAGTTTACAACCAGAAGATATGAATCTAGGAACAGAAGAAATAATTTTCAGCGATACTCTATTGAATAAATTTTATGAAGATATGAAGTCAAGGGAAATTCAAATAGATTTAGTTTCTGGCAGTTGGGGTCGTAAATTTTCCAACTTGATTCATAGTATCATTACTGCACATACCGATAAGGACCTATTAGTTTTAACTTCAGAAACTATCTACCAACCAGACCATCTACCAATCATTGCTGAAACTTTGATTGATCTACGTGACAACACTGGATTTAACAAAGTACAATCTATGGTCGCTGCAAAGGATATTTATTTCGGTGTTGGTGGTAGTTTAATTGAATTCGAAAGGTACTTAACACACAAGAATGTAAAATTCCAAACCACTAAAATCAAGGCTGGTCTAAAGAGATCTATTGTTTTGTTTTAGTTATGTAAGTAATTGCGTAATTGCTTTTATATTTGTATATGCATTAATTAGGTTACTAAAAATGATAGAATACCATGAAGACGAGTTATAATTAAATTCAGTTATATAACAACGTCAGAGTGTATAATTAACGTACTTATTCATATATTTGTTTATGAATTATTAAAAAAATGTGTTGAAACTTAAATCTTCAAAGATGCCTTCATCTTCTGTAAGAAATCACGATACGTACCAGTCTTGAATATATTTTCCTCAACCATATTACTAATAAATCTATTTCTTAATTCGTTAACAATTGGCGATTCATTTGATGAACTTGAAAATACATCTCTAAGAGCAGGGCCTTTTAGAACGTAAAGGATTTTATAAGTAACGCTATCAGAATCATTACGTTCACGGATGCGTTGGATAATCTCCCTGATTTTTAAATTGATCCATGAATCCTCAAGAACTGGTAACTCCATAGGACCATTCTTAACTTCAACCAAAGACTCAACGCCAAATAAATCAACAATTAGAGATTCAACGATGTTTCCGCTGATTGCCATATATAGTTCTTGGCCATTATCAACCAAGTATATACCATACGAATCCCATTCAGAAGTAGGTAAATTTATTGGATATGGCAACATAGTATTTGGATCCAATTCATTGGCATCAAGGTCATGTAACGAGTAGACAGTTGGGTGGATAGATTTAATCAAATACTTCAATTGAGAAGATTCCAAGAAGTTTAATGCTGTAGCACGGATATCTGGTTCGATTGGAGTTAATCTAAATGCAGCATGCTTGGTCATGGAATACAGGGTTAAAGGTAATAATTTTAAATTTGAGCACAAGGGCAAAGACCCAATAGTAGCTGTTTTGTTTTGATGACGTGCTATTTGTTTCTGGTAAGCCTTTAGAATATCATAGATTGTACCCTTAAGAAAAGCTTGTGCATCAACCAGTGAGCGTGTCATTGTCCTCAGAATAGCTTGTTGTGCATAAAATGCAGTTAAAGCAAATTGATCAGCAGAAGCATATATTTCTCCTATAGAGTCCGTGGTTGGCAAAGCCATTGTGATAACTCTGATTTTTCTTTGACCTGTATTGGTGGAGTATAGGACACCCATTTGGAAGTAAACAGTATCTGCAGTAATATTCGAATCCATGGAAACTTCAAAGGTATAGGCTTGATCTCTTGGTAATGTCGAGAATGTACATAGATCTGCTGATCCATTGAAGAAATGGCCATAAAACCCAGTAACTTTTAAACCATGAGAACCTCTAATTATCATGGCTGTCTCTAAAGAGATATCCATTGAAAGATGTTTTGTTAATTCAGTCGTATATTTATAAGCTAGGGCCTCATCTTTATGGGCATTGAAGTTGGGGTAATAATGTAGTTGACCAGAAGTAAATCTACTCAAACTTGATAAAGTCGAGACATCTATATATTCACTTGAGGCTAAGAACACATCAACTGTAATCAAAGATTTGTTACACTCAATTGTAAAATCTTTATAGAATGGATTTTGATAAGAGAGCAATTTCTTGGTACCTTCTGAATTGTAGATCGGAGCTTTGGTATCATTAATTGCTGTAGAATTAATTTTTCTCACATCTAATTTCCCAATACCAATATTTGGTAGCGTTGCTGATATAAGAATAACCTTACCACCTACATTCTCAAGAACCATTTGAGCAGATTTTAATGCTGGTCCCAATGCAAAATACCTGTTTTGGGTTTGGTTAAAAAGTCGTGGGATACGTTTGAATAGTCTTCGTAAATTATTCTCACATTTACTCTTCGACACAAGGATCTCATGTGGAGTAATTGGAAGCCACGGTTCATCGATGTCAGCAACATCATACATGTTGAAGAAACGAGATGTGCCGCTACTATAATCATTTTCATAATTATCATCTTCTGCAGTGGTGTCATCAGGCGAGATTTTAAAGAAATGTATTTGGCTATCGACACACATAATTGCAATTTGAGTAGTTTCATTATAATCAGGGATAAACTCTAGTGCATCGCACAATGCCTTTGCTGTATTGTTTAAAAGACCCGTATTAACGGCACTAACGGAGACATCGAGAAGAAATAAGTAAGTTGGCGGAGGAACATCACGAACAGCGTACTCAGGTGGTGCAATATAATCGATGACACAGTGTTGTAATTCTGGTCTAGTCATAAAATTTTGGTCTATTCTTTGGACATCAATATCAGAACTATATGAAATAGGTAGCTCATTAGCTAGCTTACAGAGACTACATCTCCACGATCTTGTCTGTTCATGATATTTCACAAATGGATTTAGATATGCTCTACATCTACGACATCTAATTATAAGACCATCATTAGAAAGCGCAGGCGGGTTATCGTTGTCGTGCAGATTGTTATATGGTCTGACATGCAACGCAAAGGGTAATTTCGATTGTGCCAACAGGGACTTAGTCTTTGGTACGTTGTTGAGTGTACAAACAAAATAATCTCTAACAGGTTGTCCTTCCTCATATTGGATAAAGGAATCCTCGTTGGGAAGGATAATTGGAGGTGGTGGAAGGTACAGTTCGCCAATACTTGGGGGTAAATCCCTTAGTAAGTCAACAGGATATAGTTCATTTGCGTTCATAATATGTAAATTGTCAAATGATCTCTGTAAATCCGTAGCATAGTCATCATGGGACAAAGAAATTACTGATTCAGGTTTGCTATATAGCGACATATTGGAAACAGTTCTCTTGTGAAAATTTGCTATTCCAGGGTTTAACACAGGAACATTATGGAGATCGTCAGTAGATGAAGTAGCTAGATTGATTTGGTCATGGTACAGTTGTTGGTCTGCAGTCATAAAATGTGAATTTCGATGGCCGCCTGTATGCGTAAATGTTCCAGAACCATTTTCGTTCACTGGAGTGTGGGAACTGGGAACTGAGTGTAGATAGGGACTACCTGTAACACATCTACTATTTGTGTAACTCTGAGAACTGCTAATACGAGATCTATTAGGAATGTCAATTAAATCATCATCTAATGCAGGATCAAAATGGAACTGTGGATAAACACGTTTCTTTGATCTGTTAGACATTTAGTTTAATTGCTCAGGAGTTAAATTGGGAAAGCTGATATAGTGATCTGGAAAGCAAATTAAAGAGTGGAATGGAAAATAACTGTCTATGTAGCGAACGCACCGTTGTTAATACTGAGTTTTCTTGGCCTGAGACCTTGACTTGTAGTCACCGTTCAAGAAGGAGTACTGTCGGAATTTAGCTTTTCGCAAATCACTTTATAATAATTTTTCACCCGATAAAATAGTGATTTTTGAGTTCCCCAGCATCGGTAATACGACAGGGATGGTAGTAGATGAAACCATTTCGATGCTCTTAAGACATAATATCGTTAATGCAGACTTCCTAATACTAGTAAAATATTTCACGTTATCTGCGTATGCCACTTCTATGTAAATTCCGCCTGAAGTCTCGAGACTCGCTATTTTGCTTTCTTCCGAGCCCCTAAAAAGCAATTCCGAACAACACATTTTAACATTTTGATTATTTAATGATTTGCTAGCTGTTCTTCTGGAAAAAAGTCATCTCCATACATAAGCAAACAATATCGTTTAGTTGCAATGGCTCCTAAGATCGAGTTCTTTAACCTTAAGGAGAATGAATCAGTCGTCTCTCCATGCTTAACAATCCATGGTAAGCTTTCTGAAAAAGCAGGAAGTGCTAACAATATCCAGGTCCAACACCCCCAGTTGCCAGCGTTAACATTTCCTATCAATAATGGGTTCTTCAAGGCTACAGTCATCTTAACCCCTGGCGAGAACAAGCTCAACTTCATTACAGACACAAATGTAGTGGAGACGATTACTTGTACTTATATTCCTATGACTCAAAACAAGCCTATTCATTTATGTCTTATCGTCGCCAAGGATTCTCCCTTACAGTTTGACTCCCCAAAGACCCAAATCGAACGCGAAGGGGGCAACGGCTTGGACTTGGCCATTGCTAAGTTACGTGTGGGTGCAAGAATCATGCAAGCCTACACTAATGAACAAATGGTTCGTAACGGGTTTGGCAACCGTACAGTTAACTTCGTAGAAGAGTTCACCTACGATTCCCTGTTCCGTGGTAAGCAAACCATGAGAAACACTGTCAAGGTTCATGTTGTTAGATCTGAACATACCTTGAAGGAGATTAGAGACCCAAATGTGGCCCAACAGAATAGTAAGGGTAATAATACTGGTGCTTTGTTCGGTTGGGCAATGGATGCTCTAAGACAATATGGAGGCCCATTTGCACCAAGGGAACCTCCTGTGCAAGCTGCGTGTATTTACTTAGATGCCCATTGGGATGGTAGGTTAATTCTTGGTCATGCTGCATTGGGTGGTGGTGATGACAATATTAAATTAGCCATCTTTGGGTCCCACGGTTTATATTCATGGCCAACATGCATGGAAGATGTCGTGCCTTATTTCTTAGATGAAACTAAAGCCAATCTTAATGAAGTTGCAAATGATTGTAACGAATGTGGTTCCCACTGGGAATGTCTAACTGTTACTTTGGGTGCATTCATGCATGAAATGGGCCACTCGTTGGGTTGTCCACATCAAGTTAATGGTGTTATGTTAAGAGATTACACAACATTAAACAGATCGTTCTTGTCTAAAGAAGCCTGGTCCACTAGAACAAACTCCTACGGTGCTGCTCCACCAATCTATCCAAAGGAAGAATGTACCTGGAACCGTCTAGATTTGGTTCGTTTCCTATATCACCCTTCTTTTACGAGAGAGCAAGATTTCTATGATCCATCATTCATGAGACCAAGTAAGAATGGACATTACAGTTTCCCTAAACCCTCAATGTACCCAATGGGTAATGAAACGTTTCGCCTTTCCTCTCAAACTGGTATTTACTTAATCGAGGTTGTCAATGAAGACCTAGCAAGAGGTCACCTTGAATATTTACCACTTTCTCTAAATGGTGTTGGCCCACAAAAGGAAGTCATTCTTTCCTTGAAAGATTTACAAGATCTACTCCCAAGAGATAAGGTTGCCCAATGGGGTAACAATTTCTCATTGAAGGTTCTTTCATGTAATGCACCAGAAATTTCCTTTGACAACTTCCCAGATTTATTAAAAGTCCACACGATTCCAATGGAAAAATTTGGTTTCTCTGCGGGTGTCAAGGGTATCAAATCACAATTATTAGGTGGTAAGGAACGTGGTACAGATGTTGGTATTTTAGGCTTTGATATCAGAAAAGTCACTTCAGTGAGAGTTTACCACGGTGGAGCCTTAGATGGTGTACGTTTCTTCATGTCTCATGATCAAAAGCCAAAAAGTGAGAAGCCTAAATCTGCACCAACTGTACCTCCAAGAACATATATTGGTAAATTGACTAATTCTTTTAAATCTGCTTCACTTTCTAATGGACACCACACAGTTGATAGTGTCTTATTTGGCAATCAGACAGGTAATTATACCGACGTTGTTTTTGAGGCAAATGAAGTCATCACTGGGTTTAATGTGAGATGTGGTGCCTGGATCGATGCTATCCAAATTATCACTAATCGTGGTAGAATGACCGACATGTTCGGTAACAAAAATGGTGGTGGATTAGGTGAACTGATTCCACCGAAGGGCCATACAATTATGGGTGTTTACGGTAGAGTCGGACAATGGGTGGACGCCATTGGTGTTATTTACGGTACTTTATAATAACTTGATGTTTACAAAATAGAACTTATGAACGTATATAAGGAATGTTTCAATAAATAAAAAATGTTTATTAAGTAAAAGTGATAGCAACACAAATATTTAAAATTATGCTTGACTTTGACTTCTAGTAATTTTAGTAAGGTTCTTTTCATCACCAACACATTCACCATTGTTTGTTAAACACAAACCTTGTCTTCTTCCTCTGTTATCCATTTCATCATCCTGCTCATGGAACCTTTCACCTAAATTGACCTTTAGTCTGGCTAATTTTTCATTCAACTCATTAATTTCAAAGCCATGCTTTGTAGGCTGTGCAATTCTTCTTGCATCTTGAGCAAGGTTCATATTTTGAAGAATACTAATACCGCCCACCTGTGATTGATCTACATCGTTCCTTAGCAACGAAGAATGGACGATAGGTTGCTTATGAGCAAGTTCTGTTGGTGGAACTCTTGAACGGAACATAGATATCCCAGGATTGTTCACACCATCAACAATTACAGACGCCTGTGGAGGATTTGACATTAGAGATTGTGGTGGGCTGCATGGAGATCCTTGACTAACAGAGAAATTTTGATCTTTCCCCAAATGAATCCCGGAACCAGAAAAACTAATACTAGCTCTTCTTCTATTTAGGAAATCACTAGAACAACCTTCACTCGATGGGGCAGTGGGTACAGCAGAAAATCTTCTCTCTTTGTAAACTAAGCCAACTTCTTGAACAGTTGTGGTATTCAGATCTTCTTGAGGTACCTTACTAAACGAATCTGTAGCTTCGTCATATTCCCAAAGAGACCAGGTTATACCATAAGGCCTTGTCTCTAGGCAATAAACACAATGCAACGGAACATCAAGATTAGCGATGATATCGACACTTAAGTTCATGTAATAACCCAATAGAGCTCTTGCAACCACCCTATGTGTGATAATAAGTGCACTGTCACCAATTCTTTCCAATTCAGTTATTACTGGTCGTAATCTATTAATAACATCCAAATATGATTCTCCAGCTATACCCGGATAACGATAACGTAGCTTATCCTTTTGTCTCTTTTCAAATTCTTCTGGATATTTTTCTTGGATATCAACATATGTCATACCTTCATAATCACCTGCATTAAGTTCATCCAACATCTTCATCTGCTTCGTTGGATATTCTTCCTCAATGAAATATTGGGCCGTCTCGATAGATCTCTTTCTCATACTTGTCCATACAAAAAAATCATGAGATACCTCTTCATCCTCCTCCACATTTTGGACAATATCATCTTTACACTTAATATCTTCTGAAGATTTTATCTTTTCCATCTGTTGCTTATAGAACAAAAACCTTTGTTCGTCAATAAAATTTGCTAATGCTTTTGAATATTTAATACCACGACTCGTTAAATCAGAGTTACCACCAATTTTTCCCAACACATTGTCCTCACTTTCACCATTTCTAGTGATCCATATTTGTCTCTCTGTTAAATTGAAATTCAACAAATAATAGACAGTCTGCGATGCTAGAAACCCCTGAATCTTGTAGGATATTATTTTCTTACCTACATCAATCATCTTAATATATGGGATATTCTCATCATCCTCAATGGGTTCATAAGCTTTCAAATAATTAGTTAATCTTCCTTTGAAATCCCTTAATGAATCCTCTGGATTCTTTCCTTTGTAATCCGGACCAAATAATTTCAATTTAATATTATTTTCAACTACCTGTCTGTTGGTACATATGGATTCCAGGAACAGAACTTTGATATGCCTATTTCTCTTATTTATAGTCTCCAAGACTAATTTTCTTCTATCCTTTGTGGTATTGGTTGCATCAAAGATGGCCACCGAACCAGGACCTTCTAAGAGGTAATCCATCAATTCATTTAAAGTATCCAACGCCCATTGATCTCTCAATTTTGAGCTGTTGACATTATTGGGGTCAAAGAAATTCGAATCCTGATCACTGAGTCCATGCTCCTTGGCAAAAGTACGTCTGGTATTACCAACATTGAATACTTTACAATAGTACATTGCATAGTTTAAGTATCTGGACAATTTATTTGTTATGAATGATTTGCCTGTTGCAGGCAAGCCGACCATAATGATTATTAATTTGGATCCTGAGTCCTCTTTGGAAATAATACCATCTGGAGATGTCTTCGATGATGTAAGACCAGGAACGTCTATTGTTGTTGGCCGCCTCTTGTGATGTCTGAATTTACCTCCGGGTTTAGTGATTGTATGACCAGTACTTTCCTGCGGTATATAAGGATGCAAATTTGCATCAATTCCCCATTGATGGTCTCTCTTTTGATTTAGTGCTGACAAGTTTACTGAACTCGGCTCTGGGGATGGGGAAGCGGACACACTTGGTGACGTCCAGTTACTTGTCACTGGGGTATCACTTAATGGTCTTTTCTTGAAGGATGGAATTCTAGGCAAATCTGTGTGGATAATATCACCATCCTCACTTTCTTGGTCTGCTAAAATTTCCTTTACGTCCCTATTTGGGGTGGTTACTAAACGTTGTTTATTACCAGAGGAATCATTATAATCTTTTTTGTTTTGATCTTCATCTTCTACATCATCACCATTGTTGCTGGAGCCACTATCCCCTTGGTACGCCTCAGGTGGGGATACAGTAGGTTCAGTTGGTTCAACATCAGAATCGTAAGGAGTATCCAGTTCCGAATGTGCAGTGTATTCCACTTTCTTAAACATGAAGATTTGTTGTTATGGATCTATGTTGTGGCTTCCTGGGAAGTTTGAATTAAATGCGGAGTAAAAATACAAATATATTATATTATTAGCCAGTTAGCACAATTTTCCTGCTTTTCTGTAGGTCTAAACGTCACTAGTGGGATTTTCCTTTAGCGATTGAATGCTAACTTTCTCCAGGTATGATATCTATCATTTATTGTCTGTCTAATACCCCTTCCAAGCTCTACAGGCCCCACGGATTCAGTGATCAAGTGCCGCAAATCCAGCCCTAAAGTCCAAAGTACAAACCCTACATTTACATTTTATCATTTTTAAGAAAAGTTATTTTTCTTAATTTCAAGCCCTATGCTTTACAAAAAAAATACGCCCTAGGGTACAATAAACCCTGGTTAACCCTATTTTTACTCATTTCCGATTTCCGTTTGCCATTTTGGTAACAACAACAAAACTCTAACAAGTATTTTCGTATTAGTGTCTGGATCAAAAAGTAAAGCATCTTCTGAAGTCCCTATCATATAGATATTTCACTACTAATATTGATACCTCATTTTCCAGATTTACATTTTCTAGAGCAATAGACACTAGGAAATATGTCCTTTCTACAAAACTTCCACTTGAGTCCAGGTCAAACAATCCGTTCTACGAGAGGCTTCAAATGGAACACAGGATCTGATCAAGACAAACAACCACCATCAAAGATCCCCCAGTTACAACAAGGATCCCCATTAGCATCAAAATCTTTTCAAAATGGTACAAATAACCCATTGACCACAACTCCAGTAAGACCACAGATTAATAATAGTCAACTATATCATGATGGTTCCACACAACAGCCTCAACAGGTCACAGATTTCAATTATACTCCGTCTCATCAAAAACCTTTTATTCAACAAACAGCAGGCACAACAGTAACAACACACCAAGATATCAAGGAAATAGTAGAGACTACCTTGGGGTCTGAGGGGGTCCTTAACCAAGCCGTAAAATTACCCAAAGGTGAAAATGAAAATGAATGGCTAGCTGTACATGTTGTAGACTTCTATAACCAGATCAACATGTTATATGGTACTATAACTGAATTCTGTTCACCTACTTCATGTCCTCGTATGATTGCTACAAACGAGTACGAGTATCTGTGGGCATTTGATCGTGGTAAAGCACCAGTCTCCGTGAGTGCTCCTAAGTATGTCGAATGCTTAATGAGGTGGTGTCAGAACCAGTTTGATGACGAGGCATTGTTCCCTAGCAGAAAAGAAGGTGTGTTTCCAGAGAAGTTTATAGATAGAGTAGTAATACCTATCCTGAGACGTCTGTTTAGAGTCTATGCTCATATCTATTGCCATCATTTCAACGAAATCTTAGAACTGAATTTACAAACTGTATTGAATACTAGTTTCAGACATTTCTGTCTGTTTGCTCAGGAATTCAATCTGCTGAGAGCAGCTGATTTCGGACCTTTATTAGAACTGGTTATGGAATTAAGAGATAGGTAATTTATATACTTGACGTTTATACAGATATACAAATTAGATATGACAGCAACATGTAAAATAGATGATATTCTCAAAAATATTATATAATACTTTTATAATTTAGTCTATATCCATAAAATGTTAATATAGCACAGTTTTTGAAGGATGTATAAATGTTATATATTATTATTATTTTGTTTCGTCTTGCTTCAATAGAATCATGAAATTCCTCTTACCAATCCCTTTGCTTCATAAATACATTAGGAGATGATGTTTCAACGTAGATATTTGGGATCCCCATATCCCCAACTGTAGAGTTGGGCGTATCTGGAATCGAAATGTTTGTATTTGTATCGGTATTTGTATCGGCATGCGTAATTGTATTTATATCACTTACCGAGGTATTTATGTTTGTCTTGATTGTCTCCGTTCTAGTTGCATTATTATGTGATGAAACAACAGAGGTTCCACGAGATATACTTGGCTTTATGTTTAAGTCAGTTTCATTCTTTCCTACATTTGGTATACCATTTGAGTTAAAAGTTAATCGATTTTGAATAAATGCCTTCTTTTCGGAAATTTTAGTAAAAGAAGTCAGAGTTTTGATATCGTCATACCAGGACATCATCTTCTCATAGGATTCAACTTTAAAGGTCCAATTATGACCTCTGCTGATCAACCCCTTTTGATGCTCTAATATTACAAATTTGTTATCAGACGATCCCTTTTTGCTATGTTCCTTTACGTAACATTCAGATAACGGAATAGATGTTATTGGGACCGGATCTCTCTTGATGTTTTCTGATTTGAATTCATGAATGAAATTTGCCGTCAGTACATAGTAACCTCTTGAATAATTCTTTAATATTTTAGACCTTCTCTCGAGGTACCCTGAACGGATAGGATATGTCAATGCGTCTGATTGTGAATGATAAACTATGTCCTTAAAATCTCTTTGAGGTAAGTTAGGTTCAATAAAGTTTGTATTTTTACTAATGAAATTATTCCACTCGAATTGTGGATTAATATTAAAGAAACCAGCATCGAGCTTTGATATCAATGTATCAAATACAAGTTGAGATTGTTCACCTAATAACTTGGCATATATCGTCAATGCATTTTGGATTTCCATTACCACAACTTTTTCTAGTTCAAGACTCGAGTGTTGCAAATTATCAAACGCCTCATGTAAGAAATTCTCTTCTTTAAGTTGTTTCTTAATCTGTTTATCCAATGATATCTTGAGGAGGTATGGATCCGATTTTGCTTCATTGACCTTCCCACTCTTTATTGAGCTTTGAAAGAAATGCATTATCTGTGTAGTTGTTTGTAATTCTTTTGAACAATTATTTTTAAAGTCCGACTGAAGTGACTTAATCTCTTTTATCTTAACCAACAAATCCCTTCTTAGATCCTCTAGTCTAGGTATCACTTCATTTGTAAGTTCCTTGGAGGCATGGGAAGCATTAGCTGCCATTGAATCATGATAGTATGTCAATATTGTAGGTAGATCCTGTATAGACCCGTTCCCTAAAGGAGCAAAGAATTTTTGGTTGGACCGATCCTCAGTTGATGATGGTTGATATGTGTTCTCCATGGAGAAAAATGGAAATTGGATGGAATGTGAGAGTCTCAGTTGTTGTCTTACAATTTCATCCTGGATTGATGCAATCTCTGTAAGGTAAATTAATACTGACTTGATTACCGATCTCCAGGCTGAAAATCTATTTGCCATAATTGTTGTTGGTTGTGCATAAATTGGGATAAGAACAACAGTTGGTGATCTTGGATCCATTTGCTCCTTGGGCCTCATGGGTTTCGAGTTGCTAGTTAATGAATTTATCTTCTGAGGTAATATCGGTTGATTACTATTGGCGTTCATGCTAGGGTGTGTGCTATTATTGTTGTATGAAGAGATGTGTGTATTGGGACTAAAACTCACGTTCATGTTTGAGGTCACAGAGTTTGTGTTGGGTGTTGCTTGTATACTATTTACTCTACCATTCCCATTTTGTAGGATAGAACCTGAGATAGATTGCAGTGGTATCGAATGCAATTGCTGCTGTTGCTGTTGTTGTTGACCTTGCTGATATTGCATCTGCTGTAGATGACTTTGTTGACCTTGCTGAGACTGCTGCTGCTGTAACTGCTGCTGTTGGAGTAGCCTCTGTTGAAAGTATGAGTTTGGGAATTCTACGGCTCCCAGACTCTTCGTGTGCTTCTGTAAGTTCTGAAGATGCTGTAAGTTAGTCTGCTGCCTATTTAGCACATCAGACATAGTGTTTGGCATCGTATTATGTCTGGACATGTCTTCTAGGTTCTCTATATGTGTTAATTACTTTCTGTGTTTCTTTGTTGATGACCTTCCTTGTATGTATTTGAAGAGAATAAGATTGACAATTGGGAGGCTCTCGGGATTAAATATGCGCCGGCTACAACAAAGTTTTATACTATTGTATGGATATAAAGTGCAGAAAGAGGAAAGACTATTCAGAGCCCGTCAATACTTTTCACAATATAACACAGACTGTTATGCTGCTATCAACAATGTTGGTCAAGTCTAATTGGCGATGGCAAGACACTCTACTTTCTCACAACAGACGAGGCTATTGTTTCTAGAAGATCCCTGCAGATTGTCGGTTTTATTTCACTGCAGGGCCTCCTATTCCGAATTCGGCAAAAGAAAGCGAGACAATGCTATTTGCGTATATGGATTGTATGTAGGTATTATTTAGTATGTAGGATGATAACTTATGAGAGAAATGGGTTTCTACATTTACTATTGCTCTTGTTGCTGTTCCTGAAGGTATTCGCTCTCTGTGAGGATCTCCATCTCCTTCAGCGTAAGATTCTCTGAAGTGGGTTCACCAGTCTCCATGTCGAAGTCCGATATACAGTCGAATTCGATCTGGTTCTTGCTGAGGCTGTCTATCTCCTTCTTCACCTCAATGGCCAGACTTTTGATTACTTGTTCGCTCCCGTAGCTGATAAACCACGAGCACAAATCGTCCAACAGAATCTTGTTGTACACGTAATATATGTCGTGGAATCTGTAGATTTCGTGGATATCCAATAGGGCCTTAATTAAAAGTCTCTTACCACCTCTTAGCAAGTAGTAAGCATGCGTCCAAGCCTTCATCGATAAGTCATAGTTTCTATGTAGTGGATAACTTAATGATCTTCTCACACCGCAGACAATCGCATTCTTGATTAAAGAGACCTCTCGGGTTTTCTCATTGTCATTAAGAACTGATATTAATTCCTCCTTCTTGTTTTCATCCTCTGGGACAATTTGTTCATCCAAAAAGGATATCTGTGGTGTAAGCTTACCAATTGTCCAGGCACTCTCTGTGTTATGTGTACCCTCATTTTCAATCTGTTCAAAACAGTAACCAAATAACAAGTTCATAATGGTAATATAATTAGCCTTGACATCCTCTTGATTAATAAAATATTCTTTCTTTGGTAAGTTGTTCTGCATTTGATTTTGTTCAATCTCATTAAATTCAACTGGCATCGCTGATTCGCTCTCTGGATTCTTCTTGTACCATTTTAAATATTGTTTGGTCAAAGGTGGAACGAATCCCAATAAACCTACAATGCCATTGATCTCCTTCTCCTCTGCATCACCGTACTTACCTATCATGTACTCTGAAACGTAATACTCGGGATCAAACTTTAAGTTTTCTTTGCTTAATCTTTCCTTAACACGGTCATTCGGTTTCGTGTTTTCAGGATTGTTTAATTCATTGATATCATTACCATTAGAGATAGATATACCAATTATAGAATCATAATTGTTACCGAACCCATACTTGAATTTCGTTAGCCCATCCTCTTTATTGTCATTCACCTTCTGTTCAATCTCCCAGTTGAAATCCTCACCCATCTTACCAATATCCCTCACATCCTCCTTTTCGCCACCAATCTCTTGAATCAATGGACCCTTGTTCACATGATTCCCGGAATCACCAATTCTAGCAAGTAATTTACTATGTAAATCCAAATCATGGAACACTTGCCCTTTATTCAATTTTGTAACTTTCAGCATTATGCATTCCTCACCGGGTACAAACTCGGCCTTAGTTCTAGGCAAGCTTGAGTTCTCCTCGGTCTCTGCATCCCGATCAGAATCGTCAACTAATGGAGCATCGAAACGAAGACGTAAGTAGTACGGAGACAAGTGGAATATTAAAACGTTGTCACTTACATTTAACTCCATAGCACTGGAACTAAAACGGATAGCAGCAATAAAAATCTTAATAAATAGGTGCGTTTCATCTTGGGTGATTTCAAACTTTGGAGTGATCATCTTGCAATTGGCTTGGTTTGTTAATATAGATGGACAATGTTAGATCTCGGTGAAATTTTTCAAGAAACGATGAGATGAGTTACTTATTGAAGTATATTTTACCCGGATATTTTGTGCATTTCTTGAAGTAGAAAGACTATATATATAATACGTTTCATAGAGGCTAAAGGTGTTTGGAAGGTATATTGAATGTCCTTAAAAAACTAAATATTATTTTAATTGGGATTCTTAAACATTGGAATACCATTTACTGGTACGTTATTTAATACAAGTAGGCTTTATAGTAAATGGGAATAAAAAATGACACAACATTTTGAGTATCAAAGTTGTCTTCCATCAGTCATTGGACAAATAACTTTAACTATTATATTTCAAATTGATAGTCGTGTGTATAAATACAACGTCTTAATATTTAATGACGTCGGGTTTCAATAATTGGGTTTCGATAGTTCTTAGTACTACTGACGTTTAATAAATAAATCATAATACTGTCCACATTCCTGGATTCCTTGATATGATTTTCTTGATTTAGTTTCCATACTTCTTTCTATTAACTTAATTATAAACTAGTTGGACCGTTTCATTAAAAAGGGTATTCAAGTTTCATTGCACACTCGACTTGCTAGTTTAAAGTACTCATACTTCCAGTTATTGGTGTAACATTATCATTCTATTTCCCTATAAATTGTACCTGTAACATAATTTCTATTATTCTTAACAAACTTCTGGCGGATCTTGCACCGTTGCTCATACTTTCTTTTTGATTCTAAAACTGGCTATCAATTATCAATAGAGTGTCAGTCTGACCTTACCAATAAGCGTGGATTCATCATTAGGTATTGCGACTTGTATTCGCAAAGAACATTAATTGAACTATGTGACTAACACACCGAAAGATCTCTCTAGTAAAGTAACGCAAAATAATTTATGGCTGGATTGGCTTCAAGACATTAGTTCTGAAATTTAAAGCAATTAGTATGTCTAGAAGGATACATTTTATTTTCAAGGCAATGATTGCTGAATCTTTTTGATAGCTCGTTGGGATATGCAGGTTAATTATAATGAAATTGCCAAATAGTGAGATCTCAGTTAATGTATATGCAATTAGTAATTGACTTAAAATATTTCAAATGTTTTATTATTATTTCTTCAGTCAATAATATATGCAGTATTTTTAAACCACAAATGATATTATTTTTATTAAAAATAGAAACATAATGTTTACGATAATTGTGCTGGTGGTTCATGTGAAAACCAAGGCCTCAAAATTTTGTGAGGTTTACAAACTTTTTCTGAATACAATAGATTCGAAAATGAGCGCTATTTTTGAGAAAGAACTGTAACTAATACCAATGAAAAACAACACACGGGTAAAAACGAAATGCAATAATATAGCAATCTATACACTATATAATATAGATCTGAACGTATCTTGGAAAGTTATATTTATTATTGAGGATTATACCAGTATGCTTGCTGGTTACTATTCTGTTGTGAAGTTTTATTCATATTTCCTTGATCGACGATCTTAGTTTGGCTGCCACTATTGCTGTTACTATTATTCGAATTGGTATGAACAACAACATTATTAACGACAGATAAATTTGGATTAGAACTAATGCGAATTGGAGTACCTGTATTCCTTTGAGTTTGAATTGGAACAACAGAAACTAATGTACCATTTGGAGTTGACATCTGAACTTGTTGTGCATTTTGTTGTTGATAATACATTTGATTCAGATCTTCATGGGCTGGATATTGATGTGACAAAGAATTGCTTAGACGAGATGGTTGGTACATTTGTTGAGTTTGATCAATAAATACTACCCTGGCTGGTTGTGTATTTGAGGATGCAACATTATTTGGAATATAGATATTGTTTGGTATTTGGTTATTTGCAGGCATATCATATACAGGAATGTATTGCATGTTCTGGTAACCTTGCATATGGTTATTGATATTGACGTTGTTAGCATATGGAACATTCGACAAATACACATTTTGTTGTGGTTGGTTTAGTGGTTGATTTTGAGATTGATATTGCAAGTTTATCATTTCTGGATATTGGTTTTGAATTTGTGTCTGAGGTTGAGCCTGTTGTTGTGCTTGATAATCGTAAGTGGTACCAACCGGTGACCAATTATTTTGAATATATGTGTTTTGAATTGGATGTTGTTGTTGCTGTTTTTGTTGTTGGGAATCAGCAACATTAATATGGTTTGACTTTTGTATATTCTCTTTTTCCAGTTGATTGTTTGAATGATAAATTTCTTCAGATTGCTTATTATTGATAGAATTAAACAATGTATTAATAGAAGGTAATATTTTCTTTCTGTCTAATTGCTCAGCTGCAGTCGGTGCTATATTTTGGTTATTATTAATAATACGGTCACTTTTTGGAGTATCATTTGATTGTTGTTCAGTCCGTTGAGACATCCCAGACATAACAGTATTATATGGGCTACGTTGGAATTCAAACCTATTAGAAAATTCAGATTTGTAAGATAAGCTTTTTTTCCTTTTTGAAACCAGTTCTCTAGATTTTACATTATTTGAAGAGTGGAAATCGGTATTTTGAAATATCAAACTTTCTGGAATATTATCATTGAGTCTATGTTCATAGCGTCCCCGGACTATACCATTGTTTCTAAAATTTGGATTATCATTTCCAAATGAATTGCCATTGACAATAACAACATCTAATCTTTGTTGATTATTCATAAACCATTTTTCACACTCAGAAGGAAAAGTTTTGCCAAACAACGGTACTAAAAAATATCTTATTGGGAAACAAAATCTAATGCAAAGTAACCTTGCAATCTCCATCGGTATCCATGTGCCTTGTATTTTAATATACCCACCTCTAATTCTATGGATTAATTGCGTGAAATCAAAATCGTTTAGTAGTTTTTCGGGGATCTTTTCATTGTTGATCAGGTGTACTTTGAAACAGTCAAACAACTCTGTCCTTAAATAAGCAGGCATAGTATTCCAATGCAGATCGGTATATTTGATTTTTGAATCCTTATTGAACGTCTTAGTATTACGAAAAGTTTTGGTCGAGTCTTTACTGTTAGTGTTGCTTTTGTCCTTATCAGATTTACTTGCTTGCCGTGATGCTTGTGTTGAAGTCTTTTTTGTATAATATGCCCTGGTAGTATTTGAAAATGAATTAAAGATTGTATGTGATAAGACATAGTCGAATTCATCAGAACATTTTTTCTGAAGTGCTTTATTATTCAAGTTATTCCTCCTAGGCATGGTTATCAAACCCTTCATTACATCCTGATATAATCTCCAAATTCCTGTTAAAAATACATTCCCAGTCTCAAATGTCCATATGACACAATTATTTGGATTGATTACCATTTGGTTGGATTCTGAATTGTGGTCCATTTTTTGTAACTTGAATTTTTGATTCTTTGTTAACGTGAATCCAATCTCTTCAATGGTTCGCTTTTTCACTTCAGAGCTGTTAGTATCATCAGAGTCATCAACATTCTTAGCTATTATGGAATCATTACTGTCTATTGGTGTACTGTTTTCGATATTCTTTTCACCTGAGGTGTCCTTATTGATATCTTTGTCAGACGCTTTATTTTTTTCCTGTAGGTCAGCCGTTAAAAATGCATTCCTAATAGTTTGGTCTACTATACCATCTAATATTTGATGTTTCACTCGATTTAATCCTAACCTTTCCTTTGTTATATCTGGTAGGGCTTCTATAAGACTATATTGATTTTCATTTTCATTATGAACTTTGTCATCAACATGTCGTATATTTGGTAACGGATATTCAAAACATTCCAATAGATGTTTTGATTTCTTATGACTGAATAACTTTACCTTCCTTTTATTCAATTTGGTCCTGTTTTGATTAGTTAAATTAACAAACTTTTCTACGATACTAGATTTGTAAGTCGTGTACTCGGCCTTCAAATTTATTTCATCATTTGTTGAAAATGCTGAACTGAAAAATAATCGTTGATAATCGTCTAGAGGACTATCTGTCAGTTGAATATCTTCTGGATCCAAATCTGTTACTGGATAGTTCACAGATTTGGGATCCATTGGTCCCTGAATTTGTGTTTTACTGTCGTTAGTATTATTATGATTGTCATGTATTGTTGATATATTAGTTGACTCATCAGTTAAATCACTTTTATTCATTTCAGCAACTAATCGGTAAAAGCTTAGTATAGAGATGAGCTATTATTATTATTATGATTATTATTATTAAGCCTAATTAATATTGATATTGTGTTTCTTGATTTTGATATTTGGTGATTTTCTTTCCTGGGCATTAATGGTGCCTAAAAATGATGATGTTTTTTTAAAGTTCAATAACTTCTCGGAGTAAAGTAAGATATAGAGAGGTTGAAGAACTTGATGGACTAATCTATTTGATTAAATTGAAACGGCGGTCAACAATCGGGATTCCGAGATGGCAGTCTTGTAAAATGATCTTTTTTTTTTAAAAACTTTATAAAGTTTAATGGCAGATAAAGTATACCACACTTATTCAGAACCAAACAAACGAGTTGTTAGACAAAACGGTATGTGGAAGTAGAAAGAGAAGAAAAAAAAAAAGAACAGAGAAAGATATATCTTATTTGTGTTACGAATATAGAATGAGTAATATGGTCTCTTAATGTTGTACTAAAAAAAAAAAATACCGTTTAAAGGACAAATCGGTGAAATTTATCCTATGGTACCTACTGTTTCTCGCAACGCAAAACTAATAGACAGAAGTGTAAGAACACACACCACAAAAGGAAATACGGTCACAATAAGGGAAAAAAAAATGCTAGGTTGATACTTGGATATTTCAAGATATATGCATTGGTTCTTATTGTAAATGGTATAAAGAATTGATAAAAAAAAAAAAATATGATCAGTTAGGTGATTTGCAAAATTACCTTTGCCGCAGAGGGACACTCGCTAGGCGATACTCTAAAATTTCCCACTCTCCTTTTCTCTCTCCTTCTTAGAAATGTTCAAAACTGGACTTTTCCAATGAGACGGAACAAGTTACACCGAATGGCAACCCACGGAAACCAATGCACAACTTTGGATATAGAAAGCTAAAGCGGGTCGCTCTGCGGCTATATAGTAGCAGGATACAGTCTAGAGCTACTAGTTGTCTGTTAAAATTCTATCCCATAATAAAGTGAAGCTTACCTGCAGAAACATTAATCTTTGCTTTTTGCGCTCCCATTCTAATTAGCTGAATGCATGCAGACAGGCCCAGAATGTGACGCACAAACCCAAAGAGAGCTTGCCCTATTCATTTGCGTGCAGAGAGCTTTATACAGACAGTCAATCAACGCAAGGCAGGCCCTGCTTTTTTTCCTGGCAGACAAACTACGCACACAATATGGAAAACCCTCTCATTACCACTAAAAAGTTATTTCCAAGAATATCGTATTGGAATAATTTTCTAATGCGGCATCTTCATTCTTCTCTACGATAATTGTCTCAACATACACGGTACATATTTTCAAATTGCTGTTGGAGTAATTCCTCGCAGCCATCCCACCCCCACTTTAGTTTCTGGATTCCCCCCAAATTTTTTTTTTGGGGGTGGGACAGAGAGAGGCACACAAAATACTGCCCTATTGGGTCTAGTTGCCGAAAGTAAACAAACCCTAATATCACAAAAGAATGTTCCCCTCTTCCATTTAAGATACTGTGCAAAATTAACTACAATTTTTCCGATTGTTTAATATGATCTCTTCATTCAAACTGTAATTTTTTACTTGGTTTGATTTCTATGGGTACTATTAATTAAGGACTTGATTTTAGTCTTTGTTTCATGAATACCAAAAAAAAAATATCCTGTAATTACAAAAAATAAGCCCTCCTATAAGAACTGCACGAGTTGTTAGATTAAACGGTTTTTGCAGGAAAACAAAAGATGCTGTCATTAATCTTATTCTTACATCAGAGTTTTCCGTGATAGTGGCTCACAAAAGACCAGGTAGGGCTTCATAGAACAATAGAAGCGCATGACGCTATCTGAGTTTCTATCACCATTTCTCGTTTATATAGTTTATTCCGGTTTTCAATAATGAAAAAAATATAAGACCTTAGACCATATCTTACAAACCAACACAAATAAACTTTTAAGTTTCGATAGTTCTATGAACCCCTATGAAATAAAATTCACTTATGATATGTATGCACAATGCGACATTTTTCAACAGTTCGGTGATAATAACCTAGAGTAGTCCTTTAAAAAAAATGACGACCCTTTCGATTTGCCCCTTTTGATTTCAAAGGCAAAGTATGTAACATTAGGTTACTGTGCCTTCCTTAGATACATTCCGGTGCAAACTCTTCGAGGGTTACTTTGCCAAATTCAGAGTTCCGCATATCTCATTTCCCACTCAAGTTCTCCGGAATTTCGTGTGTCAACAACTTGCATGTTTTATATCTTTTCGGAATTTTCGGAATGTTTGGTTTAGATTTCCTTTCAATGGACTAAATCGATCGAACGCAAGTCTTAACTAATACAATAAACAATCATCAATGATATTGCATTCGTTCTTGGATACCCTTGTTCTATTGTTTAACCTTCAACTTTAACTTTAATTGAATCCCAAGAATAGAAAAGAAAATACTCTCTAATTGCAGTGAGAAAAAAAATAAAACAACTCTGATCCAATTGCAGTACAAATGGGTTTAGACCTTCACTGCCCTCTAGGATACTAATGTATAAACATAAACGTTAATGCATCTTTTACCTAGGATAATTTGGTTTTCTTTAAAGGACAAGAAAAAACCTAAGTAGTTTAATTTTTTTACCATTGTAACTTAATCAGTAACGTTATCGAGATATTTATTTTGAGGCTACAAAACGTCTCCTTTTTTTTTTCCAATTATAAATGTAGCTCTGCGGAACCATTGACGTACATGTTCCTTTTACTATATTTTTTTTTACTAGAATTTCTACCATTGTGCTCTTTAAGACATCATGCATGACTTCATGACGACGATGAAAATAGTTCACAGAAATTTTCCTTCTTGAAATGGGGGGGAAAAGAAACGGGAAACGTGATTCGGCGTATTTTTGATGTAATTAAGGTTATTTCAAGTTAAAAACTATCGCCGTGTATTCGTTCATTAAATCAGCAAGTCCCAAAGATAATCTCTTATCAATCAGATCTTATTCGTCTCTAATTGGCCTTTCTCATCCCACTTAAAAGATAAAATGACTCTGAACGAGTGTTTCACCTCTAGCTCGCCAAACAAATTCATATATCCATTGGTTCTTACCCACTTTTTGAACGATATCCTATGGAAATAAAAAAAAAAAAATAACGGCAAGTAATGGTTGTGTATTTCCAGATGGGTAGTCCATAACTAAATATTTTTTTCAGCAGTACAAGAAGAAAGAAAAAAAAACGATACCAAAACTTACAGATATAGGCTTGGTCTTTAACAATCCTCGTGGGTTGAATTTGTAATTGAACGTAGAAAAAACAGCACAAAATATTCTTGTGAATTTTCTACACTACTTAAACGATTGGCCTTATCTTTTCAGTTGACATTTCCAAAAATAAAGACGAAAATTATTTCACTGCACGGCTTGGTTATATCCAATTAGGAAGGAAACACGATACCCGAATCGGTTCTCAAACCGAAAATTTTTATACTTGTATGTCTAACAATAAGGACAATATTGGATTATATTGGTATACCTGTCCTTTAGCCTTCATCAATGTGTCAGTTATTTCAAGTATTAGAAGGATGTATCGAGAATTGGCTTAACAATTGTTCAACTAGTACAAACCTTTAAAAATCAAACATTGTTCATTCTGTATGATTTTGACAAAAGTTAATCCAATATGTGAGTGGTGTAGTATTAATACTAGATCAGACACATATAACCGATTTAAAACAAAAAAATATCTGGGAAGCGACAGTAATACAAGTAAAGGAATCTTTAGGATTCAAATGGTCGCAAATAAAGTCTCTGAATAGGTTTAACTCATTAGCTTATTCAAAAACAAAAATGGTTTGATATGCAATTTTCATTTCCTAAAGCATAGGTAACTTAGACACCCAATGGCTATCCAAAATATAACATTTCTTGTACTGCAATAAATATACGTCTTAGATATGCCAATACCTGCATATAGATGAAAGGCTGTTAATCTAAGTTACTCATATCATTCAAATAAAAAATCCAGCTCATTCAATTTTGTAGATAACTTAGTCAATATGGGTATCTTTGTAATCAGAATGGGAAATAAAAAGGTACACAACTGCTCGTTTGTCTGTATTATAAGTCTACATCTCACTATTTTAATACGTTTTAATTTGTGCGTAATCTATTCCAAGCTCTGTTAGGTAAATTAGCATTATTTTCTGTGAAAACAAAGTTTGTCCCATTTTTCCAAAGATCTACAAAACATCATAGGAAAAAACTTTTGTAAAATAATTTCAGTTTAGCTAACCAATACCCTCAGTAATAATTTGTCTATTAGTTCAACGTATTCATGAGAATTTTTCATGTCGTTATCCAAAATGATAGAAAAAGAATTATAGTAAGCAGATATTAATTCAAAAGTTAAAATAATTAATAATTCTTCGAATAAAGAAATGTATCTGATTATGGAAACGTATTCCCTGTATTTCATAGAATATACGCCAGCTACTTTATTATGAATCATTTAGCTGGGGAAATTTTTCGCTTTGAACAGGAAACGGTTCAACACAACCTAGGTTGTATTGGAGTTATAAATATGGCCAAAGGTGGAATTCATATTCAACAATATCTTAGTTCAATTCATATCGTGTCATAGTTTGACAAAAAAACAGGTTATACTTTCTACACGAGAAAGGGCATTTGTCCCGTGATGTCCTTTAGATAACATTTGTAGAATTATCTGTTCAATTCGAGCCTGTTACGAACGCATACCTTGATATGGAAATAGAATTAAAAAGTTGAACATTCAATGCGAAATATTAATTCAAATATCAATATGTGGAAATTGAGCTAATCAAAATGAAAGAATATATTAACTTGATATTTCTTCCACAGGTCTACCATTTGTATGAACGAAAAGAAAAGCAGCCTGAAACCATCAATTATCGAAGTCTATGACAATGGAGGAAGTATGATATATCAATCTTCAAGCACGATTTATTCTATAAGCTCTTTTTGGAATAAAGTTTCGAAGTGGACCATGAGTTGGAAAAAAATACGACCATTGATAATTTAGGATCAATGAAATGGTAACAGTTCTATTTGACAACAATATCATGAAAAAATGAAATCAAAACTCATTGATGGAAAAATCCCGCTAATTATAATTCAGTAACGTATCTCAGGAAATTTACAATCATAGCAATCAACATTATTTAACACAACCTGAAAGTTCTTTCAAGGTAAAATCAATGAGTAATCAAGTGATCAATAATTAGAAATCAGAATTTGTGTATGATGTTTTAAAGAGAGAGGCGCAACTCTAAAAAAATATTTTACTGGATTCAAATATACCTTGGAACATGTTTATCATTCTAAATATTTTTAGAAGAGAACAACCTAATCTCCTAGATTGGAAACAAGGTCCAAGGCTACTGATCATTTTAATAGCAAATCATATTTCCAAACAAACATTCAACTACTCATGTACCATCGCACTAATCAAAAACCTCATTATTCGAATAAATCAATGTGAATCTAAAGGGGCAAATATATTATCATTCTTATATCATTATTATTTTATCATATCCTGAAGTGTTTCTTTTTCTGGGTGGGCACTGGAGTAATGACTTCAAATCATCACGAGACTAACACTCTGCCTACCATGTTTGATATATTGTCAATATTAATTGTTACTTAGGTTAGTGTGTCTGTTGTACCTGTGTCATTGATTTTCATTGATGAAAATTTACTGGTTCTGTATTGATATAGGTTTGCGATATCTAAAAGAAATACGGATGTTACTTCTGGTATTCTTTCTATTAACTGTTGGTAGACAAAGTTTAATTTATTGTAGGACAATCACTAAGTTTAGGAACTGTTTACTTCAACTTAAAAAATGATAACTCGTGAGATAATAACTTCATCGACTAAACTTAAGCGATTGTGCTGCCTGACTATTTTTCATCCAGTCTACCGTATATTCAACCGGTATTACAATATTATTCTGTCTTCATTTTTAACGTATCAAAACTTATAACGTTTTTTTTTTGACTTGTCAGAGTTTGGGGATATTATGAAACTGTATACAGAAAATATATGACCTTTCACTATGTCATATAACTTTGAAAATGTGTATCTGAAAAAGGATGGAGTGAAACGGTACCCATGATTATTATAAGGTCATAGTTTTTAGTAATATATGAATTGGGATTATGTTTTTATAACAGATATTCGTTGAAAATTTGTTCATGCTTGGCGTGTCTCTGTTGCATATCATATCTTACTGAGTTCCTTAAAAAATAATAAGCTGCTCGAGGAAACTGATGTGTATGGGACCTTGACTCTATTGAGCACATTGTTATGCCCAGTTGGAAGGCATATATCTGTTTATACAAAGCATTCCCCAAGAAAGTTTATTTTTGAGAGAATGAAGAACATATATGGGTCGCTTAACCACTACCTAGAATAAAAAAAATGGATATCCATCTCATGTGAATTAATGTAAGGATTGCAATCCACTCTTTGATGTTACCTTGTATGATACAATGATAAAAATATCAGATGGTTAAATTTTTGGATAGTTGTTGAATATATAAATAATTTTTTTGAAAAACTTTATTGCAGAGTTATAAACAGTTAAATCCATCCGAAATTTTATAGCGAGTAGTGTATGCTTCGATTGCGAAAAGAGATAAATTTATGTCTGTGAATTTTAAATCAATGAAATGATTTTTAATAAGCAATTGGCTTTTTGGGGGTGCTGGAGGCAGGAAATGCTTTGAAAATATGCAAAGCGTAAAGTGCGATGCCTGATGTTTGCTGGCTTGGTAACTATCAAAATATAATAGCGATGTGTAAAGATGATTTACCCCAAATACAATCTCTTTAAATTCACTGGATAATATATGATCAGTTTAATTGTATGGTATAATATAAGGAGTTAATTTGCTTGATTGTCATTCACTCTAGTAGTTCTTTTTAACGGATACTATCTTGTATTCATTGGTCGCACCTCTTCTATGCATTTTGAATGAACTTATTAAGTCTTTGAATAAAATGTCAAGCTGGTAAAAGGGTGAAACTTCCCGTGTATATTTTATTCCATATGATGATACGGTTCAATGATATTGAAGATTTAAATATATATATATATATATCAATCCGCTCTGCACCTCCATCTACTTCAGAGAATTTAATTACCATGGGTTCCAAGATGGAATAACGGGATTGTTCACATTACAATAGGGAATAAGTCTTGTGATTATTTACAAAGTGTTTGCATACATAAATAGTATATGTGTATATAGATGCCTCAATGCAAAGTGCAGGAATTATATTACTCAAAGTTCATTTGGTACTTGTAGGCCAACTCTATTGGCAGTTGCTTTAACTATTTCATCCTGAGTAAACCTCCCACTGAGGTTATACAATGCCATAAGATCATCATACTCTCTCTGGTTCGTAAGGAACGCTGTTGCATCATTTATATGTTTCAATTTCCTCTCAGAGGCACCCTTCACAAGGTCTCTGAGTGGAGCACTATCCCTAAGGAAAAATAGTCTTCTATCCTTCTCGGGCTCCACCTCAGCCTTCACCTGCGCAACTTTCTTATTCAACTCACTCAATCGCCTCACAAGGGAGGCATCGAGTGTCTTTGAACTGTTCTGCTCCCTGACAACCTGCATCCGCTTATAAGTGAGCAACGCTAATCTGTCTTTCGCCTCCTTCTTTGCATGACCAATTCTGGCCTTCCTCTCACATTTGACGAGTGCCCTCACAATACCCCTATAACTGTGCAACTTGTCCATCTTGCTTTGTCACTTCAACTAATTCTCTTCAAATACATAGAATAGACTTTATCAATTTCTAACAGAACAACAACGCATGATTCCTTCCCCGAGAATTCGCAAAAGTCTCCGAGAATCGCAAAACGAACATCGCCAATCAGAATCAACGAATCCCTCAAGAAATATTATAAAACTTATATAAGGGAACATTAAACAATTCTTTCCTTGTACAATCCCCCTCCCCCCAAACAAACACAAACCCCATTATCCATCCACTATGCTAAACAGATTAGTCACAAGACGTACCCTGGCCACCATCACTCCAAAGGAATACGGCTCCCGTTTTACCGTCACTTTGATTCCAGGTGATGGTGTCGGGAAGGAGGTTACGGACTCCGTTGTCTCCATCTTTGCCGCCCAGAGACTCCCAATTGATTGGGAAAGGATCGATATTTCAGAGAAAGATGGTGTCTCTGCTGCCGTTGCATCTCTACGTAGAAATAAGATTGGGTTGAAAGGTTTATGGCATACCTCGGAGGCAGGTCCTGGTTCTCTAAACGTTGCTCTAAGGAAGCAACTGGATATTTACGCCAACGTTGCTTTATTCAAGAGTCTCGAGGGTGTTAAGACTAGAATTCCAAATGTCGATTTTGTAGTCATTAGAGAAAATACAGAGGGTGAGTTTTCTGGATTAGAACATGAGAGTGTCAGAGGTGTTGTTGAATCCCTAAAAGTTGTAACAAAGGCAAAGAGTGAAAGAATTGCTAGGTTTGCATTTGACTTTGCCTTGAAAAATGGTAGAAAGCAAGTCACTGCAATCCATAAGGCAAACATCATGAAGTTGAGTGATGGGTTATTTAGAAACACTGTTGCTGATATTGGGGCTAAGGAATACCCTACCATTAAGGCAGATGCCATGATTGTTGACAATGCCTCCATGCAAAGTGTCGCTAAGCCACATCAATTCGATGTCATGGTCACCCCATCTATGTACGGTACTATCCTTGGTAACATCGGTGCTGGGTTAATCGGTAGTCCAGGTTTAGTCGCAGGTGCTAACTTCGGTAGAGAATATGCTTTGTTCGAACCAGGTTCCAGACATGTTGGTTTAGATATCGAGGGTAAGAACGTCGCTAACCCAACTGCAATGATCTTATCTTCCTCGCTGATGTTAAACCAATTAGGTCTAAAAGAAGAAGGTGATAAGATTTCAAACGCTGTTAAGGAAGTCATCAAGGAAGGTAAGGTCACCACCAAGGATATTGGTGGGACAGCTTCCACGACTGAGTTCACACAAGCTGTCATCGACAAGTTATCAGCTTTCTAAAAAAAACTGTACATAAGCTATATATTCTCATATATACCCCTATATTATTAAACACTATTAAAACATTTCATCGGTATTAATGATTGATTGTCTTTCTATTGTTTTCTGTTGTTGTTTTTTTTAGAGTTTCTGTCATTTTATTGTCCAGTATTGTTCACTTAAATTGTAAAATTATCAGTACACATTTTTCAGTACGCTTAAGGGATCCAAAAACTAAACCAATAGAAAAAAAAAATAATAAGAGTCAGCTAAGCATACACAATACAGAAGCCAATATAACTTCTCAGAAGCATATAAACAACTCAACATTACTGCACAAGTAACTTTATAAAATCGATCATGAGTTCCGTTTTTCATGAACCTTCCACGGATTTCCATCTTCAATTAAACGAACAAGCATTCCATATCCCTTATGAGCTCTTGCAGAGAAGTTATAAATTGTTCAATATTGCTGTAGAAAAGGAATCCCTGAAGCTGAAAAAACAAATTAAGGAACTGAACAAATTGTTGTTGTCAGACACAATTGAGGATGATAAAGTCGCATTGGTGAAGTTGAACACCGTAATTAAAAATGTGGATACCTTTGAAAGACAACTGACTAAAAGAGTCGAAAGGGAATCGGAATTACTAGAGAGAATCAAATGTAGAATACAGTTTTTTACAGAATTGGACAGGTATAAGAATCAAGGTGATCAGACTGCGTTAATAGGATGGTATCAAAAATACACAAATTTGTTAATTGCTGACTATCTGACTAGAAACTGTTCCCTTCGTAAAAAACAATACTGTGACAACGAAGAGGATAATCCAGGAGTCACTTTCTTAAAACAACAACATTTGGATAATCTATTGGACTACGATATTTTATTAAAGGCAAATAAAATCTCGAAATCGTTAATAGAGGGTCACGACTTGAAACCCCTTATTGAGTGGATAAATGAAAATAGACAACACCTGAAGAGAACTGAATCGGTATTGGAATTCAAGGCTAGATTTGAAGAATATATTGATTATTTGAAGCACCATGAATTTCCAAAGGCAATCCAGTGTCTTCAAACTTATCTATTCCCATTCTTAGATACGCATTTCAATGAGGTCACAGCCGCATGCGGGTTGTTTGTTCATATTGATAAATGTCTTGAACAAACTAAATATTTGGATCCAAATCTTTATGATGGCATTCCGTTACCTCAGACAAGTAAGGAGTCCGCATATGAACATTTTTTCCACAAGAGATTCCCAGTTGAATCTGTAACTCAGGTGAAGAACATTCCACTTGCAGGTATAAGTCAATTATTTGGTGGTCAAAATTTAACACATTACACAGAATTACTTAATGAAAATAGTTGGTTGAATCTTAATGAATTATTCTTGAACGAATATTACTCCCTATATCAAATTTCAAAGAATGACCCATTACTAATTTATATATCACTCGGTATATCAACATTAAAGACAAAAGAGTGTTTGGAAACTGATGGATTAATACCATCAGAATTTAATATTTTAGACAATCACACTCATGTTAAAAATCCATGTCCTATCTGTACAGAATCATTTGCACCGATAACCAAGGACTTGCCTTATGCTCATCACACAGAATCGATATTATTTGAGAATCCAGTTATGCTTCCTAGTGGTAATGTATATGATGCCAAAAGGTTGAAAAAATTAGCCAAGCTATTAAACTCTAAGAAAATATTCCAATTAAACGACAAAGAAGTCCTAGATCCGATAGATAAACAAGTCTATAAAGAAACAGACTTTATCACAATGTATCCAACTTAATTAAGTATATTGATATTTATACAAATCTTATTTAATCAGATTCAGAATCATCATCGTCATTCTTATTTTTTTCGTTTCTAACCTTCTTTTGATATCTCTTAAATATGTACGTTCTTGCTTCCCTCTCTTGTGCTGGTTTAGTAGTATCTTGTTCACTGTTTGTTCTCTTGTGGTGATATTCAGGATAGTTCTTCCAAACAAATTTAGCCGATCTATCCAGCTGTAACCCATTCTCTTTAGCGAGTGTTTTGATTTGCCAGGAATCGTAAGGTTCTCCATTAAAAGTGGAAATTATAACCTTCCCAAAACCTTCGTCACTAACGTCATCGACATCTGTCTCAGGATTTAAGGTGTAACCTTGAGCATGATGAGCCTTTTGAGTCTTGATGTGCTGATTGACCATCTTGAATAATTGTTTACAACTGTCAAAGTAGCCAAAGACTAACTCCTGGTGATCTCTGATGTTTCTGTCTTGATCTTTAATACCTTTACCTGTATGTGGAAAGTTAAACATAATCTTCTTTAAATATTTATGACGCCACATCGGGCCCATCAACTTTGTCCATGGGGTATGTTTAGATAACTTCATGGATCGTACGAGATTAGTAGCATCAGTTTGAAAAATTATTTTAACACCATTTTCAACTAAATAGTTGTAATTGTCCTCGAATGTATGTGGATATTTCAATTTCAATTCATTAATAGAGGCATCGTAACTTGTAGCGATCAAATTTTCTGGTTTAATATATTCTTGTTCGACAATTGATCTGGCAAAAGAGAAATCACCTTCACCAACTAGTAGCAAAGTATCTTCCTTGTCAAATGGGATAAAGGATTCCTCCATTGCTTTTTGAATTCTTCTTTGTTGTTCAGTCTTTTTGGATTTCTGTTGCTTCTGGATCTGAGCATTTTGAGCCTTGCTCTTCTTATTGTGAAGTAGTTTTTCTTCATATTTATGGTTTAGTAAGGCAGCTTTTAAACCACCCTTCTTTGAAACTTTACCTTTCAATCTTCTAGCCATTCTGTATCCAAGACGTAACTGATATTTGATTAATCTGCTTCTCTGTAATATTTGCTTGAATAAATTTTTCAGTTTTTCTCTTGATAAAATTTTCGAAGCTCATCGCATCGGAAATCAACCTTTCAGATGTCGTCAATAAACTATTTGTTAGAAAAGATGGAAAAAGAATGACAGCAATAATCGCACAAAGATGATTTTAATTTTGGTTAAACAATATATTGGACCTAATTAAAACCATCTTTAGAAAAATGAACAAAAAGTTCAAAAAAGAATTGATCTCTAGCGGGATCGAACCGCTGATCCCGGCGTTATTAGCACCGTGCCTTAACCAACTGGGCCAAGAGATCTTATTTTCATGGCCTTCATTTAAAATAGCTTATTACAATCGCAGATAATTTCAGAGTGTGAAAACGCAGAAAATAATATGCTGGGACAAGTAGTTCAGAATTCAATGTTTCTTTACTTATTGAATTAGAATGGCCTGACGAGAACAATAGGCTACACGCATTCCTCGGAAGTGAACTTAAGAAAGTTTTCATGTCTAATGAAAAACCATTGTTAAAAACGTCAGACGATTAATTTACAATATGTGATGGTATATTTAAAGATCTATTAGTTGGACTTAACTAATGATTGTATATAAGGAAATTCAGTTGTTACAACATCTGTCGGAAATTATCAGGAAATGTTTTAGTAAATCAATGGAATTACACGGTGATCCTCAAATCATAATCTAAAAATATCATGACTATTATTAGAACGAGCTAAAAATATATTATAGCCAACAGAAAAAAAAAAAGATTTATTGGATTATATAAGAGAGGATAATATACATCTTTGTTGGAACAAAAATCAACATTTATCCATATGTCGATAGTATAAATGAATAAATATTTGTTCACGTGACTATAAGATTATTAGACAATTGTACAAAGGATGAAATAAATTATAAGACTAAAGAATTGAGGTTCGCACGGTCATCAAATTAGTGGAAGCTGAAGCGCAAGGATAAATAATGTAATAGGA